>JAQFXN010002189.1:0-13239 GCA_034693365.1 Liacarus xylariae
TCTATGAATGACTCACTTTTGCTTTCAAACTATTATTTAGTTGTCGTTCACAGATTAGTCAAATATAAAATCATTAAGCAATACACTAAGAGGTTGTATACTATGTGTGCAGAAATAAACTGTAAAGAGTTTAGATGTAGTATTTCTCGAGAGCGTAGATAAGTATCGGGTGAAATAAAATAGCCGATTTTCGAATAGCATTCGGTTTCGCACCCTGTTTTATTTTAAAAATTATATTCTTTAAGAGGTTGGTTAAGGATAAAATTGGGCAAAAAGATATTTTTAAGACAAATTCGCTAGAATAAACTAAAAACAAAATCACGACCCTTAAGATAATTTTTCAAAATTTTTAAATTAATACTGTTTTTATTAGTAATAATATTCAATAATTAAAAAGAATTTGATCAATTTTTATAGCCAATTATTGTTTGTCACAATTTTTTCAAAAATATTTTGGGTCAGAGAGGGTATACCAAGACAAAAAATCGCGCAAACTTTTTATAAGATACCTAGATGATGTTTTCACACTTTGATAAACAACTTTTCTAGGTTTACACATTTGGCTACCCCTGTAGTACTAGATGTAAATCTATAAGAATTAATGTATTTTTTACTTCAGTGCAGATACATGCTGAAATGTTCACTGCATTCAGGTACAATCTCAGTGCACAGGTTTGCTTCTTCGACAAACAAACAATGTATGGACTCATAATATACGCCTATCGTCTTCAACAATATCGCAAAATACTCAAGTTATTATTGCTTTTAAATAAATTTTATTTGGATTAATACACTTTTCAAATGAACTTCTACTATAATTTATAGCAATTGCTTTGAAATATTGAAAACTAGAACCCAATGGGAAAGTGATGTATCAAGGTTGAATTTCAAAGCGGCAATTAGTTTTTATTCTGGAATCACCAATCTAACTATTTCCAATTTTCCGCCAAAAATACTCAAAATAATTAATTTTATGGGCGTAAAGGCGAGTCAAAGTGTTGGACTGGAATTATTGAACAGGACTGCATTTGAGTTGCCTGGTATATTTAGTACATTTGCCAGAGTATTCTTACATCTTTATTGGACTTATTGGCAATATCTTATGGGAATTGGTTTATCTAATGTGTCCGTTTGCGAGGATATAAATAATGCAGAATTAAACAAATATCCAAATGTAAGAGATTTTAAACTTTTATTCTAGTTAAAAATTATATCCATATAAGATTTAGCAGACAGAAAACCATAATAAACTAATTTATTCAGTTTCATATCCACATCACAAATGAATAAACTCGTGAAAGTTTATAAGAATTTTTTTTTTGAAAAATATGGCATAGTTTAATATTTTTGGTTGTTAAATTTTTAATTCTTAAAATACTTATACAGTTAAGAGTAAACCTAATCGAGATCTTGTCTGTAAGTCAGCTTATCTTACATTACTATTCCATAGGGTTGGCAACGATACAAAATTGTATAATACAACTTAAATTAGACAAATGTATACCTTGTATTATACAAAATGAATTTTTGCCATTCATTGCATTTTAATAATCTTGGAAAATCTTGTAAACTATAGATATGAACGAAGTTTGTCTAATGGGTCAAAAATCTACGCCAAATTAAGATATAATCTTGATAATCTTGAAAAAGCATGACCAAAGATGTTAAAGTTTGGGGGTATAGGGTACTGATTAGAGCTTAACAGAAATAGTGAGTATTGTGCTTCTTGTAGAGTTTGATTAAAAATGACCTAATTTGACAGAATCTCAACTAATTCTTCAAGACTTTAAAAGAATTTGAAAGAATTCAGGCAAATTACAATGAATTCTATACAAACTTCACAACAACTGAAAATTTGGCAAGAATTTAGCTAAATTCTCTTATTTTTCTAAGAATTTAGACAAAATTTCACAGAATGTTCCAAGATCGGCCTCTTCGGCGCCGTTTTTTTCGCAAAATTGCTAGAAATAATTTATTTTTCTTTTTCATAGAGGAGTATTTTGGTAATTTTTTATAAACTTTAAGATATTTTGGCTGTACACTTTTATTGGTTATCTATAAACAGTTATTAAAAAAATGAACTAATTTAGTATAATACAAGACTTTTGTACTATACTTTGTATTATACAATGCATTTTATAATGTTTCAAAATAGTTTTGTATTTTGCCAACCCTACTAGTCCATACGAAATATATTATGCAATGAAGTCTAACCTATTCTCGCCTCTCGATTAGGATTTCTCTTAAGTGTATATATATCATACTTCATAATTTGAAGAGTACTTTGAAAATTTAATAGGAATGAGGAATATTTTAGCAAATATTCAACCCTTCAACCCTGATAAAATATAATATCTCTATAATCTATACATTAGTGAATTTTACTTTGTAAGAGAATATTACAGGCTATAATTGTTGCAATAAGATTAAAAATAAATTAGTCAATTTTTTGTTATTTACAATAATTCCAAATTGTTCAAACATGTTTATATTTTTCTCAAACTATTTAGAGCTTAATTTATAAGGCATTTAAGGCAAAATTTGAACAAATAAATGGGCGAATTGATGGATCGATCGATATTTTCGATACCTTAAGTAAAAGTAATTCACCAGTACTGCTAAAAGTTTTTCAATTAGAGCAAATGTTAAACTATGCCCTGAAATGTGATTGGAATCAATGTATAGTATTGGCAGAATTGTTACGCAAATGCTTTCCATCGCCTGCTCTCTGCACTTATTGTGAGGCAGTTTTCCGATACGTTAAGAGTTTGGACGAATGCGATGACAACGAGAAACAGAGGGCAACGGAATTGTTTCAGTCAGTCATTCATAGCATATAAACTTGCAATTTTTTTACTTGCTACAGCTAGTAGAACCACCTTTTAGTGTTTCGCTTAATATTATTATATTTATACTAATCAGTGAAAGACAACAATATCTTAATTTGAAATGAAAACTAAGTCATTGATAAAAATTCTTTATAACCAAATTTTTAATTCAAATTATTTGATATTGAGATTAAGCTCTCGATAACAGATAAGTCAAATATAATAAAACAAATAGTAAAAGGTTGATCTACTAGCCGTATCGTTTTAAGAACTCGCGAGTATTTACATGTTTACAAGGTACTTTAACCCCACAAAATTAAATTCTCAAAATAATCAATCGATATATAATTACTATTTAGAATTTTTCAGGAATTGTACAATGCTACTTAAAATAGTCTGAGCCAATTATTTCTCGACTAATTTCAATTTAGAATTGCTGTTACAGCAGACATCAAGTTAGAGCGAGACATGACAAGTATTGGGGAAAGTATTCTGAGAAAGTTTTCTCAAAATGCCAAGAGTGGTATTCCACAGGAATAAAATATAAAAATGCAAAGGTTAAGGTGCAAGGGTAAAGTGTAATGTGGAGTGTATGGAAATATCCAAAAATTTAGCTTGGGCTCACAAAGTCAGATGAGCTTATTTTGTAAACATTTCAAAACATTGAAGTATTCTGGCTATACCTTCATTCCCCTTAGGTGTAAAAGTACATCCTGGAAAAATTTATAATTAATTATTAAAATTAAATTAATTTATTTCTTAAATTAAGAATTGTTCCGACACTTCAAACCAGAAAATTAGGAAAAACAATGACATATCCTAAATATGCAGTATTGAGAGCTCAGGCATATTTCACTAATAACGGGTTTTTAATTCTGCCGGAAATTGTAAGAAATAATTTGATAATAACTCTAAAATATGATCCAATGCTTAGTTATTTCTTCATTAGGAACTCATTTTTCTATTCAATCGTATGCTATGCCTAAAGGAAAACAGACTATTGTTGGATAAACATATGAATAGAGTGGACAAACATATTACTAAATATAAAGATGACATAAGTATTTAATTTATATAAAAATCAATTTTAATTATCAATTCTAAAACCAAATCTGTTTCAAATTATTTAATTATTACAGATTCGAGCGATTATTTAGACAACTATTTGACGGCACTCTTCTATAAAGGAGTTATACATAAACTTTTGGGCGATTTTGTCGAATCGAATCAATGTTTTACTACAGTTTTAGATAAGTTGAGTAACATTTTTATAATAAAAAGACTTCTTTATTATTAATACAATCTTACCAGGATATCCACAAGAGGAAATTAATAGTGGAAGGGGAGTATTGCAAAAATTAAAATACTTCCTATCTCAAAATTTTTATAACTTCAGAGGGTAACTTTTTCAATTTTTATCGCGCTTCCCTTTTACATTTATCATGTTAGGGATGGGGAAAGTAGTGGTACAGCTTAGAATACCTCCCCCCCTCAGAAAAAATCTTTAACATTACGTCTATGGGACAGGTACTGGTGATTGACCACAAAAACTAGAGAAAATCCGCTATATCACCCTAAATTCGTCGTCTTTTCCCATCCCTGTTATCATGTTATGTAATGTTTACATGGTATTCCGGCATTCTGGCAAAATTTTCAAAATATCCACACTATTCCTTCTACTTCTTAGGACCTTGCTGATAATAACTCATAAATACAGTTAGGAATCTCTAAAAATTCTTTTTAATTTTGAAATCAATAATATATTTTGAGTGAAAAATGTTAAGCCTCTAAAACTTTGCGCATACATTGAAATTACCCTAAGTTTCTGTAGATAAACAGCGGCATATCTGAAGAAAGGACCAAATCTGTCTGAAAATTATGTACCTATAAGTTAAAAAGAGTAGTTCTTTATAAATCAAAGATTTTACAAATGAATAAATTTTATAATTAAATGCTTTTAATCAAACCAATAATGAATTTTTAAACTAAATAAATATTTTCTATAGCGAGAATCGAATTAAACAGGAACATTCGCTGCCACCACAGGCTGTATTAGAATTAGGTCTAACAGAATTGGAACAAAACAATTACGAAGAGTCGAAGAAATGGCTGAATAAATGCATTGACGACTACAGCGGATATTTGAGTGAAACTGTAGTTCATATTAGAGCTTATGCTGGTTTGCGAAGAATGGGATTAAATACCGAAAGTCAAGAAGTGGACGAATCAAAGCGTAATTTAATGGATATATTTTATGAATTATTTGAAATTCAAAAATTCTTTATTTCCAGTCAAAGAATACCAACAAGAATGGCTTAAAGAGATACATGTTGAAAAAGATGAATACAAGAACATTACTAAAATTGAAAATATATAACATTACATCTCTGGAGAGATACGCCTAATCTTTGGACAAACAAAAGCAAATATCCCCCTCGTAATCTTCATGTGTGCGCATCCCTGAGTAATATATTTTTGTAATAAATAAAATAGTCATCAATCACAATATTTATATTGTTAGAAAGTATCTTTTTTTGAAAATTTTATCTAAATTTTTCTACTGTTTCACAGAATCATATTTTGTAAGATATATGATATTAAAATTGATATTAAAGAATATTTTATCAAATATTTCTATTTGAAAACGTATGGTATTTTGAATTATTACTTATAATATGTATAATTAATTATTTTTATTTATAATTCGTAGTTTTTGAGTTTTATCATTTTGCCCAGACACCATTTGTTTTAGGATTATATTGTTTTTAAATAATGTACACAAATATAATTTTTTTCTCAATATATGTGTCCATTTGTTGTGCGAACGCAGTTAACTTAAACAATGCTAATCTATCTGTTCCTAATCCGACCCTGTCTAATCAACCCTCGGCAACTGTGCTTCCAATTAATCCAAATGGTTATGAAGAGGTGAAAAAGTCCAAAGATTTTACGGGTAAAGTGCTGTTGTGCACCGGTTCCAGTTCTGGTATTGGAAAGGAAGTGACCAAATTGTTTTCATATCTGGGCGCTAGTGTTGTGGTCACCGGTCGTAATCCAGCAAAAGTGCAAAAGGCAGCCAAAGAAGTATTGGATGTCTCGCCAAACAGATTAAAAGTAATTAATTAATTCTGAAATCAAAATAGTTGTCGGGTTAGGTCTCATATAATCAATGGGCAGGTATTTCGCGTAAATTTTTGAGTCAGGGGGGGGGGTTAGTTCTTCTATCCAGCACTTGGCCACCACTGATTTATTTCGTAATTTCCTATTAATCTAAATATTTAATAATTATTAAAATATATATAACTTAAGAAATATTTGACAATTAAATAATCAATATTTTACAGCCTTTAGAAGTTGTGGCGGATGTGACTAAACGTGACGATTTGATCAGGTTAGTTGATGAAACAATCAAGACATTTGGCAAGATTGACATATTAATAAACAACGCGGGCATACATAAGAGCGCTTCGATAAGAGATCCCAATTTTATGCAAGTATTCGATGAGACGTTTGCAGTAGACGTAAGAGCTGTGGTTGAGTTGATACAAATTGCATTACCATATCTGCAAAAAACAAATGGAACTATAATTAATACAGCTAGCAGGAATGCACTGAGACCGGTATAGACTTAATGATTATCAATGATAGCTTTTATTATAGAGTCTAATATAATAGTATAATATAAACACGTACAAAGCTACATTTTTCAAGATACCATCATAGGTAAAGCTCCTATCCAGTTTCAAGAAAGTTGTTTTTAATTAAATTTGCGAATTATTTAGTCAGATTTAACTACCTGGTCATTCCGAATATAAATATGTGAAAGAATAAAATAAAAAAAAGTTTTAAGAAGAAACAACATTTCTTTAGTCTTATAAGATGACTACGTGTTTCACTATAATAGTCACATACAGTTAAACATTGAGTCGATATTTTTGCAAACTTTATTAATAAACTAATTTATTTGACTAATATTTTTACAAAATTATTGATTTAATGCTTAACTGTAGTCACTATTATACTGCAACACATAGTCATCTTATAAATCTCAAGAAATGTTGCTTCTTCTTAAAGCCTTTTTTGATTTATTCTTTCACATATTCAAATATTTCAATAAAATTTTAAAACAATATGAAATGTAAATGAAAAATGTTTGAGACAACGAGTCTTTTCAAGAATTCTGTTATATTTTCATCAAAATAAATGCTAAAATAGATAAAATGTTTTATTACTTAACAACACATCATATCATATAATGTAATACTGAATAGTAGCTGAATATCAGAGAGTATTCGAAACAAAACTTAATTGAGCTTAAAGTTTGCAAATACTAGCATATTATACAATATTAAACATAAATTAATTCAAGATTTTAATCATATTATGTTCTAAAGCACTGAGAAGTAAATAATTTATAGCTTTGGGGATGAGTTATGTTTACGTCAATTCTGACATTTTTCACATTGCGATCAGTTTTACTATTAGACAACGATATACTCTATGTTATAAAGAGAAATGTAATCTTTATTTATAGGACAATAACTTGACCTGGTACACTGACAATCCTAAACTAACGGAATGCTTCAATAAGACTGTATTGGTTTGGACTCCACCGGCATTTCTACTTATATTCTCTCCCCTTATAATTGTATCATTGCTTGAAACGAGAGTCAGAATTGAATGGAATTTATATAACAAAATAAGACAAATACTATCGACGATTGCAATCATTTTATCGTTTTCTGAATGTATAACAGTTCTCACTAAACACTTCCAAAGCCAGGACAGCACTAATAGTATCGCATCATTACCTGACATTTGCGCCGCTTTTGTTAGACTTATTTCATCGGTAAGTGAGGAGAGGGAGAGGGAGGGAGAGGGAGACAAAAAAATAAAAGATTAATAAAATAAATGACTTCTTGTTTCGGAAACTTTCTATCAGTAAAACGAAACGAAAAAAAATAACATTTATTAAAAACTTTTTTCTTGTGTCGACTTAGATATCAATTTTCGCATTATTTTGGGCACAAGTAATAAGAGGTTTGCACACAAGTGGTGTTATTTGGTTTTACTTTCTGCTATCAGTAATATGTGGAGCGCCTGCACTTCACGGCAATATCCATTGGCACTCTCCGGCCATTTATGAATGGATTCTCTTTTGTACCCAATATTGTCTAATAATTATAGTTTTCTTGTTTTGCTGTTTCGCCGATCGTTTGCCTCAGAATGAGAAGAGAGAAGAGTCGAAAGTCGATTGCCCTAAACAAAACGCTTCCTTTGTCTCCCGACTCCTATTCTCGTGGTTCACAACACTGGCACTGTTGGGTTGGAAGAAACCGCTGACTCTAACCGATTTATGGCAGATCCGCGACGGAGACAAGAGCTCAAACATTCATTCCTTATTCAATAAACACTGGCTATCACTGGAAGGAAAGCAAAATACAAAAAATGATATTTCTTTCCAAACAAATGGCAAAACAACAACTAATGGCAGTTCAGATACATATAAACTCATTGGCGATAATAATAATAATAATAATACACCAAAAAGACAAAATTCGAAGACAGAGACACAAACGTCTGAAGAATATAAAAATGGAAAGGCAGGAAAGGCGGGAATTCTGCGCACCATGGTTAAATCTTTTTGGTTTTACTTCCTTGCCGGTGCTTTCTTTAAGCTACTCAACGATATATTGACTTTTCTGAATCCGCAAATTATGAAGTAATCAATAAAACAAATCTTATTTTTTGAATATAAAAGAAATTTTTCTATTAATGTCTTTCAGAATATTAATGGCATTTATTGCAAATCCGACCGAAGAGGACTGGCACGGGTACTTATACGCGGTCCTATTATTTTTGGTGACAATGCTGCAGATATTAACATTGAATTATTACTTCAATCGAATGATGGTTATTGGTATGAGGATTAGGACATGTCTTGTGGCAGCAGTTTATAGGAAGTCATTGCGATTATCCAATTCTGCGAAAACAGACGCAACGACTGGAGAAATAGTAAATCTAATGGCAGTCGACTCCCAGAGGTTTATCGAAATGACACCCTTTATAAACCTGATTTGGTCGGCGCCGCTTCAGATCCTGCTCTCCCTATACTTCTTATGGGCTGAATTAGGTATCTCTGTATTGGGTGGTCTGGCAGTTATGATAATTATGATACCCATAAACGGTTGGTTGACTAGTGTTTCCAAAAAACTACAAATAAAACAAATGAAATTCAAAGACGAAAGAGTGAAAGCTATGAATGAAATTCTCAATGGAATTAAAGTACTAAAGCTCTACGGCTGGGAAAAGGCATTTATGGCCGACATATTGAAGATTCGGGACAGAGAACTGAATAATTTAAAGACAATCAATTACATCGGGTGTGCCCTCCAGTGCCTCTGGTATTGCGCCCCCTTTTTCGTCTCATTCGTCACTTTTGCTATTTATGTGTTAAGCAGTAGTGAAAATCAATTGACAGCAGAGAAGGCTTTTGTATCGCTGGCGCTCTTCAATATTCTACGCTTTCCCCTATCAATGCTCCCGAATCTGGTCTCCAGTATTATAATGGTTTGTATTACCAGTGTTTCCATCGTTTATATTATTTTTATTGCCTGTTTTTAAACATTAAATGTTTGAAAACTTTTCAAATATGTGTTTCTTCTGCTTCTCTTAGACCAGCGTTTCTGTTAAGCGATTGAATAAATTTCTAAACTCTTCAGAATTGAGTGGTTATGTGAACAGAAATTTTGATGAAAAACATGCGATTACTGTTCAAAATGCATCGTTCGGTTGGCAAATAAAGAGTGACCAAAAAGAGGATAATAATGAAAAAGTCGGTCAAACAATACTAAACAATATTAATGTGGAAATTAAAAAGAACTCATTCGTCGCTATTGTGGGAAGTGTTGGCTCCGGAAAGAGTTCGTTCCTGAGCTCACTTCTGGGAGATATGGAAATCCAAAGCGGATCTATTAATATGTATTAGAACTTTGATTGGATTCAAACATATTCTTAACTTTTATCTCTTCTCAATACAGCTGTTCCTCTCAAAAGATAGCATACGTTCCACAACAGGCGTGGATTCAAAACACAAGTCTTAAGAATAATATTCTGTTCGGAAAGGAATTCGATGGACATTTGTATCGAAGAATTATACATTCCTGTGCTCTTCAACCTGATCTCGATATCCTTCCCGGAGGGGATGAAACAGAGATCGGGGAAAAGGGAATCAATTTGAGTGGAGGTTTGGTATATACTCTCAAATGGGTTTTGCAATTATTATACATTATTTTTAATAAATTGATGATTAGGTCAGAAGCAAAGGGTGAGTCTGGCCAGGGCTTGCTTTAGTGATTCGGACCTCTTTCTCTTCGACGACCCCTTATCTGCCGGTTTGTCATTTCATTGGATAAAACAAATAATTTATTAAAAACCGAATTATTGTTCTGTTTTTAGTCGATTCACACGTCGGGAAACATATATTCGAAGAAGTGATGGATTCAAAGACTGGTGTTTTGAAAAATAAGACTCGAGTTCTTGTGACCAATAGTTTAGCGTTTCTGCCCTCAACTGATAAGATAATTGTCCTAAAGGACGGAGTAATCACTGAAACGGGAACTTTTGAGCAATTAATTGAGAGAAACGGAGATTTTGCAGAACTTATTAAACAATATTCGGCCAATAGTTTGAACAAAGAAGAAGCGGTCGAAGAGATTGAGACAATGAAAAAGTCGGGAACTATTAAAGAGTCGCAAACAGATAAATCGAAACTAGTGGAAGTGGAACGGGCAGAGACCGGACGAGTCAAGTATTTGGTTTATTTCCGATATTTCAAATCAATTTCATGGTTTTGGTGTACTATTGTGGTCGTGACCTATGCCCTAATGCAAGCCGCGAATGCCGGCTCCAGTATATGGTTAGCCGATTGGTCGGAGTCTAATGAAATAGGAGAACAAAGGACTGGTTATTATTTAGCCATTTATGGTTTGTATTTTCAATTATTATATAATTGACTAAAACATGTTTAATAACAAATATTCGATATTCACAGGAGTTTTGGGTGCAGTGCAGGGGGTTTTAGTCGCTTATGGCTGGTATGCAATGACCAAAGGTATCATAAAAGCGGCCAAATATTTACATTTGAAAATGTTGGAGCAGATAATGCACTCTCCCATGTCTTTCTTCGACACAACACCACTCGGAAGAATCCTAAACCGATTCAGTAAAGATGTGGACACCTGTGACAGCACTCTTCAGTTCACCATTAGGTTTGTAGTGATATTGAACCCAACTATACCTCAATAATCAGACATTTAGTTATAAAACAATAAAATTGGTCCAAATCAGGGTTTGGCTCGTCTGTGGATTCTCTACTATTACAACATTAGTTGTCATATCTCGGGGTAATTCAAAGTATTAGGAAAATTCAAAATTAATTTTTTTCTCTTTTTGTACCAGAGGTGCCCATATTTCTGGCAGTAATAGCACCCGTGGCCATTATATTTTATTTAGTTCAGGTCAGTTTAGAGTAATATAGATGAAAGGTTTTCATAAACTGAAAAGCAATTTTCATAAAAACAATTTAATCAGAAATTCTATATAACAACTTCACGTCAACTCAAACGACTCGAGTCTATCACCAAATCTCCAATTTATGCTCATTTTAGTGAAACTCTGTCGGGAGTGTCAACAATTCGCGCCTGTAATACATTTATTCTTTTAAAAAACAAGTCTTGTTTTATTCTAAACCCAATTTTCTAATTGTCTCATTCAGACGGAGTAAACGAACAGTTTATCAATGAATCAGACGATAGACTGGATCTGAACAACGAGTGCTTCTACCCTAATGTCGCGGCCAATCGATGGCTTTCTATTAGATTAGAAATGGTCGCCAATTTCATTATATTCTTTACAGCACTGTTCGCAGTCATCTATAGACACACTTTGGATGCGAGTCAGGTCGGGCTGATTGTGACCTATGCTTTGAGCACAACTCAGAACCTAAACTGGTTGGTTAGGGTCACCTCAGATCTGGAAACCAAGTAATTAAATACTAATTACATTCACTAATACTTACTTTCATTTATAAATATATATCATTTGCTTCTGATATCACTAGTATTGTAGGCGTCGAACGAATACTAGAGTACACGGACTTGAATACTGAGGCCGAGTGGCAAATAGAGGAGACGGCGCCACAAAGTGGTTGGCCTTTCAATGGAAATATCAGTTTTGATAAATATTCTACAAAATATAGAACTGGTCTCGACTTAGTTCTTAAACAAATATCATTTAACATAAGCCCCGGAGAAAAGGTTAGCACAAATTGAATTAATGAATAATATGTTTATGAAAATAATTGCTATTAAAGGTTGGAATAGTCGGAAGAACAGGCGCTGGAAAATCATCGCTTACTTTAGCACTTTTCAGATTAATTGAAGGAACGGATGGAAAGATAGTGATCGATGGCATCGATATAAGTAAAATAGGTTTACATCAATTGCGGTCCAGACTTACAATCATACCTCAGGACCCGATCCTATTCAGCGGTACTATTCGTTTGAATTTGGATCCGTTCAACAGCTATACAGACGACCAGATTTGGAGTGCATTAGAACTCTCACATCTCAAGTCATTCGTCAAATCTTTAGAGTTGGGTTTAGAGCATAAGGTTTGACATACTTTTACTCTACTATTGAATAACGGATTATCATTGAAATGCAATCAATAGGTGTCAGAGGGCGGAGAGAACTTGAGTGTTGGCCAAAGACAACTCATATGTCTCGCCAGAGCTCTATTGCGAAATACAAAAGTGTTGATCTTAGACGAGGCGACCGCTGCTGTAGATATGGAAACGGATTCTCTAATTCAGACAACTATAAGAAAAGCCTTCACTGACTGCACAGTCCTTACGATCGCTCATCGATTGAACACTATTTTAGATTCAAATCGTGTTCTGGTATTAGACGGTAATTAAAACATTAATTAATAATTATATTAATTAAAATTAATTAATGAATAATTGTCTGATTGTTTAGACGGAAGAATAGCTGAATTCGATTCACCACAAAATCTCTTATCTAATGAGCGATCGATTTTCCACTCTCTGGCAAAAGACGCCGGAATTAAGAATTAAAACAGTTTTTTACTAAATTTACTATATTTTAAATTATGTGTAAAATTATTTCAAATGTCATAAATATTTGATTTATTAAATAAACTTTTAAATATATTTTGGAAATAATGGTTAAAAATTAATCAGTCGTTTGTAAATCATTGAATGCCAAACAATAACAAGCGAGAAAAGTTATCAATGACCTCGTATGTGATCTATATGAGCTCGTTTATTTTATTTACGTCTAAGTCTATTTTATTTTAGTATATCTAAGTTTAAATCAATTAAAGTTGG
>JAQFXN010002190.1:0-13229 GCA_034693365.1 Liacarus xylariae
ATTATTGAGTCTAATTGAAGATAACAATAATTTTGAATTGATTTTTTAGAGTTTTCGGACAAAACAGAAATCACCCTGTAACTATATTTAAATTTTTTGATATTTATAACAATAATAGTGAAAATAGTTAACTCTTGTGGCTATGAAAACTGGAACATTTTATTTATCAATGACAGAGGTGGTTGCCAAAATTATAAGAGTCAGATACAAGAAGTATTTTCAGAAATTTTACTCAAACCTCAAAGGGCCAAGAAGGTATGATAAACGGCTTAATTAATTTTACAAATGAAATTGATATGCCCTCGGCTCATCAATTCTGGAGGGGTACATTCACAATAAGTGCATGTGCCACACCTGTATCTAATAGTAATTAATCTATATTGTTAAAGTTATGTCACATAACACTTAATAAGGAAGCATATAATTAGCATATCCTTTGATGTCAACAAAGCTATGAAATATTTTTTTTATCAATGTTACTTTTTATTAATGGGCAATTACCATAGTTTAAATAAAATTTATCAATGAAATACAAATATCCATTAGTGAATAGGAAGTTGTTAAAATAAATAGAAACTATTATTCGAAATAAATTAAAACTATGCCATTTGTGAACTTCACTGTTGAACAACTTTAAGATTATAATTAGAAAAATCAGCATTCTAAATGTTACAAAATCCTACTCCCCCACCCAACTTAAATTATTTTCTAAAATGATCTAACCAGGATTTATCATTACGTGGTAATCCTTGTCATTTTAACATGCTATAAGTATAAAAGGCCGATTTTGTTTCATCATTATAGAATATTGTAAAAAATAAATTTTTAATTTTGAATAACAATTTGATTGAATACCAACAATGAAATTTTTATCCTTTATAACATTCATATTGTTTACCGGGTTAACATTATTCTGTGCTAATGGTCTTCCATTTGGAGATTCAACTCATGTTAAGCGTGATATTGAGAATAGTCAAGATGAGATATCAGAAACATTGGTTGCATTAGATGAGGGCACCCGGAAGTGTTTCATGAAAATTGTTGGTCCATCTGCTTTGTGCATTGCTAGAGTAACAGAATTCTGGAAGATTTCAAGTAATCAAATTGGCAAGGTAAAGAATTCGGTGCCAGCTTGTTGTGCCACCTGGGAGATAAATGAATGCATGATGAAGAATACAGAAGTGAGTATACAAGTACTAATATTAAATTGATTAGCAAATTAATTTGAACATAACTATGATATAACGTTTATATATGAATATCAAGTTAAAATCTGTAAATTTAGCTTGTTTAATTTTAAATTCCTTAAAACTCATCGATAGATCTACAGAGGATATATTATAAAGTTTACTAATTTTATCATTTCCTGCATTACGTAATCTTGATTACAAAATTGACATTTCTTAATATATTTTATATTAGATTAATTTTAATTTTAAACTTTAAGTAATTTAGTTTTCCACTACGTTTGCCGCCCCCTTTCACCAATATCCATTTGAAGTCTACATTTAGTTTTAATCTTGTGTAGTTCTAATGTGTTTAAAATAAACAAGAACATTAGTCTGTTTATTATTCTAAAAGTAAAGTTTAAATATTCTAAATACATTAAAAATATGTTCAGGATTTTATTTCATTCTCGTTCCAAAATGATTTTATAATACAAGCTAGGTATGCAAAACTAGATATTTAAATGTATAAATTATTTCAAATTTTCTTTTGTTTTAATTATGTTTGTATACAGTCATAGCTGTTCTATTAAGTCAGAGCGCTTAGATTCTATTAGAAACTAGCTATTGCATCTTGATCATCCTATACTTGCCAATATAATTATCATAAAATAAATATATTTTATTTTCAGAGACTTTGCACAGGTGCAGGTGAGTTACAATCATACAGAGATTACATGAAAAAGGAGACTGCTGAACGGAATGCTGGAATGTGCACGGAGATACCATCTGAAAGCTAATAGGAATATTGGAGATACTGAAGCTGAGATCACATCTCCCATAGAAATCGCTAATCAATTGGAAATGATTGACCCGAAAGTGAAGAAATGCATTGAAAAAGTGCCCATTCCATCTGCTGATTGCACGGCCAGGGTGATGCACTATTGGAAAGTTACAACAAATGATCTATTGACAAAAGTTAATTTCCGGCCAGTTTGCTGCGCACTGTGGCAAGTGAGCGATTGTATGACCAATAATACAGGAGTAAGTATATAATCCAAATCATATTAGCGAGGGAGATTAATAGATTCAGGTGGACAAGGTTGACCAAGTCGTACGCGGTATAGGTGGGCATATTTATTACAGAGATAAAAATTCCAAAATATAAAAATGGAAAGTGAGTTTAAGTAACAAACAAAAATATTTTGCCTGGTGCAAAATATTAAATTGGGTATTTTGCAAAATTTCAATATCTGATATATATTTAAGCATTACACCAGCAGGCTACATCTATGATTTTGTGAGGTAGATTTTGTTTATGCTTATTAATTTTAAATTTAACTATTATATAACAGAAATATTGCACTGGACCTGGTGAATTTAGCGCATATCATAAACATTTAGATAAGAGTACTGCAGAACGTAATGCAGAAAAATGTTCGGCAATCCCTTCCTTTTCGAGTACATGTAAGAGTGGAAAAGTGGGGCAGACATCAAATGTAAAACATCACACCTACACATTTAATAGACGGGCAGAATCACAACCAATAGATCAGAATATTCCGGATTTAAATAAAGATGATTTAAGCAAGATGCTCAAACAACTGATTGTGGTGCAAAATTTGAGCCAAAAGCTAATCGATAGAATTGACAAAATTACTATTAATCAAATAGTAATTGATTTGGAAGCTCTTGATGGGCATGCTGAATTTGAGATCAACTCACCTGCTAAAGTGAATTAGGTGTAAACATTAGAATAACAATAATTATAAAATTATTAAGAATTATTTTAATAAATTAGGTCAAATGATATAATTATTTTCATTTAATTTTTGTTCTATTATTTTATTTAATTATAACTGGCTAAATTATTATAGTCAGTGTATAATCCTAATTTTTAAAAGCAAATAAAATTACTGGATGAAATTTATATATTATTATACATAAGCTAAAGTGAATTAGTTATAATCAGTAACCAGGGAAATTTATAAGTGTTAAACTACACGCTAATATGTGTTGAAATCCCAGGTTGTGCAGGGAGAAGACACCCATATAAATGAATTGGATGTATTCATTTAAATTCAAAATATGGGTGTAAAATTTTGAATTATAAATACTATAACTCTTTATTAGCCCCCTGTGACTTTAGGTGATAAGCGGTAAAGTGCATAAGAAAATAAATTTAAAATGAATGGTCGGTCACATCCCTTGAAGTGGTCGCGTGAGATTCCTCTACTACCCGGACTAGAGGTCCGGGGTTTTTACCTTCCCAAATGTGAGCGGTTTGCAGGGTACCCTTCTCTTTTCGGACTGATGCAATCACCTACTGGTATACTTCATTGGGTGGGTTTGTTTGGTACTGGCACCACAACTTGGTTCCCGTACGAGCTCAAGGAGTACTATATAATATAGCATTCATGCATACGACGACTTGTCCATAAGAATTAGTAAAGACGTAGATATGGGAAGTGGAGCCGTGAAAACTATTTACGGTTTATAGTTATGGGCTGTTAACTCGGATACCTTTGGGACGTTACTCCCCATCTCTGGTGACCTGCAACCAACGTCCTAGCGCAGCGTTCTCAGGCTTCATCCTAAAGAAATTTTTACAATATTTTAATGTTTTTAATACGTTTTGTATTATAAAAGCATAAATAAACTAATTTTAAGCACTCTATACGTGTTTAATGCGTTAAAATAATAAAATAAGACTTTTTTGAAATATCTATGAAAGATTAAATTAATAAAACTCTCTATATTAGAGGTAGTCAAATGTAGGCATAGTGTAAATACTCCCTTGAGTTTGAGATTTCGCAAAATTCCTCCCTGTCTTTTTGCGTCGCAAGTATTTTTACCCTACCTCACTCTTTGCATTTTTTATATCTGTGTACAGACTCTGTCTAAAATCTGTTAGGAAACAATGTCCAGACACAGATTTTAAAATCATTATCTCATATATTATATAAACAAATGAAATTTCACTATTGCTGGAATCAAATTACTTCTCCATCTTCTCGAGTGTTTTGATACGAACTGAATTCCACTCATTTGTCTTAATAGTTCTCACTGATGAAGGACTCAATAGAGTCCGAATGCCTCTGATATATACCGAAGTATTGGTCGAATATCCAATTGTGTTTGAGATAACCTACGACTGACTCATATATTATGAATCACTACATCGGTTCACCACTCAATCAAGTAGTTCTATTTCAATAATTACCATTTGTCATGGATAGCCAAGGAAGAATAGCCCAAATGCCAACTGAGTTCGAGATTATGCAAAATACCCTATGCATTTAAAAAAATTTTAAAAATATTACATCCCTTCCCACCTGACCATTTGAGAAAAATGTCTCAAAATACCCCTGCACATACTCGCCTGACTGGGCCGATTTTTGCTACCCTTGATTTTTATTCTTTCGTATTTAACATCTGTACAATATATCCAATGAATATTATCTAATGATAGAATTAATATCAACAATATTGAACTTCAACATCTTATAATTTATTTCCAAGAATTGTTTTTAGAAAGTTAAAATAAAATACTATATTTAAATATTTATATTACTTTAAGAGAAGATAAAGATAAAATTTTTCCAGATCAGTAAAAACATTTTGTAAATAATGATTAAGCCCTAAAATGCTAGCAATAGTTAATTTTCTGAGAGTTTCCAAGTAGCATCTGCCTGTAAATAGTTTTTGAAATTCGCACTGCTAAATAAAGTTTATCCGTCTATTGCCTGAAAATTATCTTTCTAACATATAATTATAAATTAGGTATTAATTAAATAGTAGTGAGGAAACATTTGATAATTTTTTAAAATATTGATAGAACATTTTTAAGAGCCTCAAAATTCCGTAAATATAAATGTTCTAATAAATTATGCCAAATAATATAAATATTAAATTAATATTAAGTCTAATAGATGATTTTTTTTATAAAATATGAAAATTTTGTAAAATGTTTTATTTTTAAGAATTTTGATAATATACCTGTGTAAATTCATATACATAATTTAGTATCATTCTTAAAATATGCAGCTTATAATAAAATAAATTAGCAAGAAAAATTATTATTAAAACTAAAATTTTCTAAATGTGTTTTTCAATATTGCCCAACCTGAATTTGTCTATGATATGCTGGTTGTCCCTGCTATTTCAAAATAATATTTTAGTATAAAAGCTTGATTTCTGTGTTTTAAATATTTTTAATCTAAATCGTCTCAATTCTGAACTATAAACTGATTTAATTATAAAAATGAGATTAATATTGTTTTTTACAGCTATACTCTTTATAAGCTCTGATTTATTATTTACTAATGGCTTAACACTTGGAGATTTGAATCAAGTTAAGCAACTAAATGATAAAATTGATGATGCTGAATATGACAGATCAAATCCACTCGCAAGACTTGATCAAGGAACTAAGAATTGTTTCATGAAAATCACTGGTCCATCGACATTTTGTATTCTTAATGCAATGACATTCTGGCGGATCATGCCTGAGCAAATTGATAAATTGGTCAATTCAAAACCAGCTTGCTGTGCCGCATGGGACATAAATGATTGCTTGATGAATAATACAGAAGTGAGCATATTACTCAATAAATGCTAATGCAACTATATTAAAGTTATCTGCTTTAACAAATAAACTTAGCATGTTAATTAATTTATTTTTGACATTAAAATAATTTAAAACTATAATTTTAACAAATTTATTTTACAGAGTTATTGTACTGAGCCAGGTGAATTAGATTCATATTTAAATCATATTAGAAAGGAGACTGCTGGAAGGAATGCTAGAATTTGCCCGGAAGTTCGTTCCGATTCGACGGTATGCAAAATCGAAAAAACCAATAGAAAGTTGGAGAAAACTGAATCCGATACTGGATTTCCGTTAGGCGAACTAGATGTCGACAAATTGGAAAAGGTTAATTCGAAAATGATGATTTGCTTTAAAAAAGTAATCGGCCCATCTGCCGAGTGCATAACAAAAGTGATGAGTTATTGGCAAGTTACACCAACTGATTTACTGGTAGTAAATAATACTAGGCCAGCCTGCTGTGCCCTTTGGCAAGTGAGCGATTGTATGATGAATAAAACAGAAGTGAGTTTAATTTTTTATTTATTAAAACTAATTTAGCAATCTATTTAATTTCCTTTAAATAAGCTGTATATTGCCAATGTTAAAAGAATATTAATAATTTGTTATTCAATAGCAACATTGCACAGATCCCACCGAATTAAGCGATTATAAAGCACATATAGCTAAAACTAACGCAATGCGTAATGCTGGCACTTGTGCTAGGATACCTTCATATTCTAATACGTGTAGTCAGGGTAAATTGGAGCATGCATCGAAAATAAAACGCAAAACGTACATATTTAATAGACTGGCTGAATCAGAAACAACTGATCAGAATTTACCAGAACTAAACAAGGATGATCTAGGCCAGATGCTCAAACAAATGATTGCGGTACAACATTTGAATCAAAGCATAATAAATCGTATTGATAAGATTACTATAAATCAAATGGTGATTGATTTGCGTTCGCCTGATGGACACGAGGAGGAGCTGGAAATAAATTTACAGCCTAGATTCAATTAGTTATGATTCATAACTTATGTAATATAATATTTATATATGTTATGGTTATATTGAAGAGAATTCTTTATTTTTAATTTCTATTGTTAAACCAATTATATAATCTATATCTGGAATTAATTATAAATATTATCATTTAAATATTTAAACATATTAAGAAAATTATATAAAGCAATACTCTTAATTTCAATAAGGAATTTCGCAGTGATGTGGAAGCTGAGTGGGTGGTCCGGCCTGTAATGCCCCCTAGCACTTTTTCCACTATAAGCTCTCCGCTAGCTACTCTGCACTTCTAAGCAAATTTATAGAAAACGGCGCCAAAAATGTCGTTTTCAAAATATTTTATAAAATTTTTAACAAATTTGTCTAATCACGATATTTCCCTGTGCAAAATTCTTTGTGTTACAATTATTTGTGAAACAATTCACCATGGTACAATTCTCATAAGTAATACTCTCCGTGGAACGACTTTGATTCCATTTTTTAATAACATATTAAATTCTTCAATTCAATATTTTAGTCATTTAAAATAATATAAATCAGTAGCTTTATGAAATTGTGTAAGTGTTAAGTCAATCACTTATACCTAAATTAGGGATAGACAAATAGGGGTATAGTTAAAATACTCCCTGTGATGAAGAAAAAAAGAGAACTCCATCCCCCTTATAAATTTGAGAAAACAGAGCCGAAAGCGCCTTTTTGAAGAATTTTCTGTAAAAAATAAAAGAGTTTGTATAGTTCTTGCTAAATTTGGTCAAATTCTGTTAAATTTTTGCAGAATTGGTTGAAATTCTGTTAAATTATGTCATTTTCAATAAATTTTGCACCATCTTGGTGATTAAAAATACCCACTCAATATCCCACCCTGTGAGATTTTGGCTCTTATCAGTACCATATACCCCCTAACTTTGAGCTCATTGTCTATCCTTAATCTAAACTTAAATAAATTAATCAAGTTCTAAACATGCAAGTTATTAAATACCAATTTCTAAATATTTATAAACAGAAAAAAAATTATTTGTTACATGATCCAGATAATAATAATTAATTTGAATCTAATGACCTATTTTTAGAATAATTTATTATCAAAATTGATTGAATTATTTCACGTTTAATTGTAAAAATCATTGCAACATTATAACTTTTAAAAAGTTTTTTTCACTATAATTTAATGTAATTAGAAATATATTTATGAAACTGTAATTTAAGCGATAAATAATTTCTTTGAGTCAATGAAAAAAATAGTTCACAATTATTAGTATCTGTTTGTTTGAATGATACTAACAATAAAATTTCTCTGACGTCAACTATTTCATGAAAATTGAAATCAATGTTGACAATACTCGTTATGAAGTTTAGCAAATTGAATAACCATAAGATGTATCTTTTGAGCATTTGAGGTTTAAAATATTCCTAATATTGTTAATAATCCAATCAAATAAACAGTTTATTTTTTAAGGTTGATATTGTTTTTATTTTGCACTATAAGTGTTGCCTATCTAACATGACCATTGAATGTTCAGAATTCTTTTCCAAATTATTTTGAATTATTAAATAAAAATTACTAGAATAGTCAGTATATGACAATATTTGTTCAAACTAGAGGTGCTAATTTTATACCCTTGATCCACGGGGTCCCTGTAAAAACCCTTTACCCTTAAGGGTTAAGGGTAGGGAAGGGTCGACAAAAATTTTTAAAGGGTAGGGAAGGGTCTTGAAAATTGATAAAAGGGTATTATTAAAACCCTTGGTTTCAGTATATTTTGTACAAATGATCCACTTACGCTCGTCGATCACGTCTGGAACAACTAAATATCGACAAAATAGTGTTTATTAGATCTAATCGTGACTTATATTAAGTGAAACTCAATTATACTATATTTAAATTTTCTACAATAAATAAAATCAGATTACAATTTTGTATCACAATATTTCAAGGGTTTATTCAAGGGTTTTTTCGGCAATAAGAATGTAAGGGTAGGGAAGGGTTTGATAACTTTCGCCAAGGGTAGGGAAGGGTTTATTTTTTCAATAAATCAAAGGTCAAGGGTAGGGAAGGGTCGGCAGATTTTTGAAAATTAGCACATCTAGTTCAAACTTTGTCAAAAAGCGAGCTTCATTGCAATTTTTAAAATTTACAAACAAACGTGGAAATTATTTAATGTAGGGATAAAATATGTAAAATAAGAAAGCTAGCAGAGCCTGTACAAAAATAAATAATTACAAGTTAATTCTTTTTAGATTAATAATTTTAATTTTAATTTAGCTACTTTCATTTAAATTAATTAATTTATTTTAACCAAGTAGATATAATTTTATTTTATTTTTAATTGAATTGAATAATATAGAATTAATATGTTAAGTTACAAATAAATATACAGGTAATTTTCTAAATATTATGTCACCATCATTTATAAAATTTTGTATTATCCCGGGATAATGTAGTATATATTTTGTTTGAATTTAACTTTGGAACTAATAACCTTGACATTTGTTTATATACAATTATTATTTAAATTAATTTGATAAATTAGCAATTAAAAATTCAAAACAAATTAATAATTGCAATTTATATGCGTTTTTTCATACGAGAAAGCACTGTCCTATCTTATAGATTGATGCATGTTTTATGTTAACTTATATCTGCCTTTTTTAGAATAACATTTAAATCTTAATCTTTAAAACATTTTTTTATATGGTTTTTCAATTTCGTATTCAGACTATACTTTGTTAGACAAATATTTAAGTATATCCATTTAATAACATTGTTATAGGCGCGGTATTATTATAATTAATAATATAGAAATTGTTTGTGAGATAATATAATAATCATTATTCAATTTCACACTTTATTGATATATTTTATTAATAAATATCTCTTTATAAAATCATTTTGTCTGAATTCGAAAATCAATTTCAAAAAATTTACAGGAATATTGAAAATATAAAATTTTAGTATATAAATTCTAATTTCAATTAAAATTCTACATTAAAAATGTTATACAAATTTTTTTTGAGAATATTTTATTAGACATCGTATATTCTGTATATCGAGATTGGAAAGCCATCCCAGAAAAAATCTGATTTTTTTTTATAATTTACATAATTAAAAATTTTTAGAAACTGATCAAATTATAAATATTTATTCATTCATCATATTATAATTAACTTTCATATAATAAATAATCCAAACTATCTTAAGTTATATTTGAATATATAGGCTCTAATATTGAATATTATAATGAATATATTACTATTAGCAATCCTAATAATTTCAAACATAATCAACTTGATTAATGGCCGTGCGATTACACATTCGATTCGGAAATCAATTCAGGATAGCTCATTCAAGAATTGGGATATAAAAGCTAAGAATTGTTTCTATAAAATGATTGGTCCGACAACTGATTGCTTGAATAAGACTTTAAATAAATGGAATGTTTCTCCTGTTGACATTTCCAGAAGCAATGGAAATAATATTTCCAGGTCTGTTTGCTGTGCACTCTCTGAAATATATAACTGTGAGAAGAATAGTGCAAGGGTAATATTTAATTTTAACATTTTTTTCATTATTCGGATTTCTATTAACAAATGTGAATTATTAAAAATATCTTTTTTTAGAAATAATATAAAATTTTTATTTAATCTATCCGCACTAAATTATCTCTAGACATTAAACTCTTTACAATTTATTTCTGCACACATACTATACAACCTCTTAATTGTTGTATTGCTTAATGTTTTTATATTTGAATAATCTGTAAACGACATCAAAATAATTGTTTACAGTCATAACTGAGTCATTCATATAAACTCTTTATTACAAAATATTTTCAGCTTTCGGTCATTGAGAGTCAAATAGAATAACATTAAGCTAATACTTTAAAAGATAGTATAGCTGCTGCCCAGAAATAAATTGTAACGAGTTTACATATATTCCATCTTATTAAGTTCTAAAGTAAATTAGTTTTAATTTTTAACAAAATGAACAGCCACTTATACTCTATGACGAGTCCATGTTACTTGTACTAGTGCATTTGAAATAACCAAATCTAACTTAACTTAATCTAAATTAACCTAACCTAACCTAAACCAACACAACCCATCATTACCTATTATCACTCCCTCATCATTGAGAAAGTTAAAATTTGGGTTACATTTTCATCACTACTCAAACTTTAATACGCGTATTACTGAACAAATATTAATCTAATGAATTGTAATCTAACAAACTTTACATACTTTTGATTTCTTGTATGATTAATTTACTTTAATTCAAGTTGCACTAGTACAAGTAAGCCTACCCTCTAGAAATAATTAGGCAAATAATAATTTCAATATTGCCAATAAAATCTATTTGTTTTTACAGGAACATTGCACACAAGATGAAGTAAAATCATACAGTACAAAAATTGATCAGGATGAAAACAGAATGTACAACAAATTTATTTCAATGCAATGCTCAACATATGAATGTGCCAGAAGAGGCAGAATCAACCAAATAACCAGTAGAAATCTGACATTTATTTCACTGAATTCAGCCAGACAATCAGCTATACTAGATAAAAATCAGAAAAATAGTAGCGAAAATGAAATTGAAAAGATTATTAAAGAATTAATTGTAAATCAAAATAGGAGTCAGAATACACTGATTTGTTTCGACAGAAACGCTATCAATAAAATCACTATTGGTTTTGATTCACCAAATAATAAGAATGGATAGAAATAAGTTAAATTGTCCACGTCAATTCAAGTAGTTGTTAATTAAATAATAAAATACAGTTTATACTGCAATAGACCCTTCGTTTTCCCTTCCCTTCACTATCCCGCGAGGGAATAGCAGGGGGTGGAAGTTCAAGATATTTTCGCACTCTAGTCTATAAGTACTGATAAATGTACTCAAATAACTTGAGTAAACTTGAAATTAATAAAATTTTACAATAAAAGTATACATTTATTTAATAAATTAATGATGTACAATTTGCTGGTTTATAAATGATCAACGACCAGATGTACTGCTCCAGAACCACAAGAGCACAATCTAACAAGTTTGGCAAAGAATGCAAAACCGGATTCTCTAACCGCTTCATATTCCGCTCCTCCCCACTCCCACTCTAGGAAATAGGAAGTGAGTAGAAATGGATTGAAAGCCAGCAAATAAGAGACTCGCCATACGGTGACCTTACTTGAAGGCAATCCATTCAATACCTTAACTCTCTTATAGTTATTAGATATACAATATGTGCGTTGGAGAGGAAAAAAATCAATTAAATTGTACTTTTGTTTGAAATTTATCTATAAGTGAACATATCTGCACAGAGCACCTATAATGGAAATCCATTTCCTGCGAACTGTGCTATAAACCAGTCTGTTTTTAGTCCCAATTCATTCATAGTTGAGTGTTTGCCAACTTTACAGAAATCGAGCCTTTTTTCATCAATAGTTAGAAGTCTCACGGATTCAGTCAAACAATAAAAACTCAATAAAATCTATTTTAAAAATACTTTAAAACTCAAAACAAATTAAATGAAAACTTCTTTTTAACCGAAAAATAGCCATAAATTTATTGATTCATTTGTCGGACAAAATAGTTACACATTTATTGAAACATTTTATACAATAGTTTTATGAAAAGACAGGCATTTCATCACATATTTGTCAAGAATTACTGGTTCTAAGCCAATGCGCGGCACTAATGAAATACAAAACAACATTAACTCTGAAAATGAAAATCAATTGTCTTAAATACAAATAAAAAATGTGTCCGAAAAAAACTTTAAACTAAAAGTTAAGTTTAGGAAAAGTACAAAACTTCATACAATGGAACATTTGAAAACAGATTAACAATGACTTTATGGAAAACTTTCAGTTATTTTCAATTCAATTACTTTGACCAACAGTTGAACTAAATTCTCAACACTTCATAAAGTCCCCGGATCTTTGACCTAAGGGTGGAATTTCACGGAAGAGATGTATTAAATATGTTTTTTTTAAATTTTATACAATATAATTTACTGTGCCTCTTGAGAAAGGACATATCATTTAAATTGTGAGGGTGCAAATTGGTCACCACCAGATTAGTATTAAATTACAAATTCAATTTTATCTTGCTTAAAGCGATCGAAATATAAGTGAACAAAACATTTAATAAGTCCTTTCCATAAAAGCAGACTATAAAAATATCAAATTAAATTGGTTGTTTTTGTATAAAAACTGAGATCATCGTGAAAAATTCTAAGATTAATATTTTTTGAAAATATTTTTTTTTAAATTTTATACCATTCTAAAATATCCAGCTTATAATTAGACAAATTATCAAACAAAATAAATTCATAAAGGAGTATTATGGATATGGGGACTTTTGGAATTTTTGAGTTTGATCAATCTCATTGTATAGAGGGTATAAAATGACACAATCTTCCACTTGAAACTATATTTTTATCTCTTATGG
>JAQFXN010002191.1:0-13228 GCA_034693365.1 Liacarus xylariae
CTACCATATCAGCACAAATTTTTATCTTGAAAATATCAGTAGACACCTTAGAATAAAATAAGCTAAAAATTTATAAAGATTCGAAAAAATTTTGGCGTTCATCCAGAGTAGGTATAGATTTAATAGATTTAGGCTTTAATTGATTGACAATTAATAAACACAATTATTTATTAATTTATTTAATAAACATGCTGCGATAATTTTTTGTCTAGACTTTTTTGAATCATTTCTTAATCCTTTCATTTTATTAAACAAAATTGAAATTGAAAAATAAATTTTTCTACAGATGCTCAATGAACTCGAAGTTAGGGAGGTATAGGGTACTGATAATAGCCTCAAAGTCAAAGGGAGTATAGGGGGTATCTTTTCAATAGTAAAATTCTTCATCAGAGGGGAGGGTATTTTGATCATTTTTCGGAAACAGGAGGTATTTTGGCGATACCCCCTTTGGGCATCCCTAAATAATTCAAACACCAGTCAATTCTATTGTTATTAAACTTTTGTATTATTAAATTCAGTTCAAATTCGATTTGTGGTATACATTGAAAGCATCGCATAAAGCAGGGATCGCCAAGGGGGAGTATAGCCTAAATCGTTATCTAAATCCTAAAGCCAAGTCGTATTTTTACCTTACTCCCTCTGTGCATTTTTCAAATTTTGATGAAATTATACCCCCCGACCGCGTGACTAATTTGCTAAAAATACCCCAGCTATACTCGGAATCGGGTAACAATAGCGCAAATGCTGAAATATACGCATTAATAACAACACGAGAAGGATCTATGACATGCTAAATTGTGCAATTTCTTACAGTTTATTCAATGAATAATGCTGACACAATTAGTAATTGACAATTATTTTTACTTTTTAATAATATTGTAGACACTTGAAGCGGACGGTTGAGGGAAATTAGATTTACTTTTGAGCATACCTCTTTAGTAGATTACAATTATATAGCTGACTAGACTATATAGCCATGCCAATGAGCTGTTATATAATTCTAATCATTATGACGTCAATTGCTTACATTTTGTCAAATCTGAACTGAAAGCTTCGGGTTTTTTAGTTAAAAATGAAGAGCATAAGCTATTTATTAGCAAGATAATCACTATAACTGCTAATGCCAAGTGGAAGGAGTTTTTTAGGGGGTGCAAAGTGTAAAAAAAGTTATTTCTAAGCTTTGAAAAGTAGTTCTGTTAGAACATTTTAATATAAAATACAATATAAATTAGATTGATTACTCTTTGAAATTACTCATTAAGTATTGCCGCTCATACCGCTATTTGCTATTACAATTTGCTCATACTTTGCTATTATAATCCCTTAGACAAATAAATCAATATATAAGCAGTTTTATAATCTACGAGGCACTTCATTTTATTCTAATGTGAAATAATTTACCTTTGAAAATAACATTTTCTAATCGAACTAAAGTAATTGTTGAAAGCTTAACAATTTACAAATAACTTCAGCAAATTCAAATATATTTAAGAAGTATTAAAAAAATACACTTAATAAATTTTGTAATATTGACTATGTATCAAGATAACCTAATAGAACATTACTATATTAAACATGATTTTGTCAGAATTTGAACATTTTTTGTGCAAAATTTTGTGAATTTTTAGAGAATTTTCTAATGTTTTAGAGAATCTAAGAGAAACAGCAGTTTTTAAATCATGTAAAGTGACTTGATAACTTGATCTTATTTAAATAAAGTAATCTTGAAAATGTCACATCTGACAAAGGTTCTTTGAATTTTGAAGAGGAAAACATCAAATATTATTTATTAATAATTTGTTTAAGTATTTTCTCTATTTTCTCAGAATTCAATATAATTTTTGTCCCAAAATATAACCATTTCAGTCACTATTTTGCTATTTTTGGTAACTATTCAGGGGTTCTAAGCTACTTTTCGTCAATCTTGCAAATTCAGTTAAAGAGATATTAGGAAAAATTTGAACCGAAAACCCAATTTTCGAAGTAAATACTGCCAAGAAAATTCAACATTCAATATAAATAATATTCTAAGAACCAGATTCTGTTTTTTGTGCTTACAATTTCGGTAGCGGGTATATTGAACTAGTTAATAATAAAAAATTAAACTTATTAGTTTCCCTTTATCTCTAACTTGAATAATTATATTTATGAATAATTTTTTCAAATCATTATAGTTCAGAATTTTCTCTATAAAGACTCAAAACAATTATCGGTTGAGATGTCAGTAAAATTTCAAACAGAGATTTCTCTTTATCCCATAAAACATATTAATACTAATTATACATACAGTATAATACTGTATGTTCAATGTTTGTGTACCTGTTCGTTGAAAGGCAGGGATGTCCAGCATAGGTGGGGTCAAGAACTCGTCGAATTTAATTGAAAGATTAAAACTTCTTCGAGTACTCAGAGGGGGTGAGCAATATTGTTCAAATTTTTGCCATCTTAAATGAGGTATAAAGTGTCCCTAAACCCCTCCCCCAGTTGAGTACATCCCTGATTTCAACTTTAAAAAATGATAAAAATTAATAATTTAAATAAATATTATAAATACTTTGATTTAATTTATTAAATTTATTTTTAGAAACAAACTTAAAAGAGAGTCATTGAACTGAAGTTTGAAAAAATAAATTATTTAAATTGTGAGACAGACTAAGCGTCAGAAAGTTTCTGACAGAAACCATGAAATAAGCATGCAACTATTTATTAAACAATTTATTTATTTAGAAAATTATTAATTATAAATACGACATTTGATATAAATCATTCGGTATATCATATAATAAGAGTCAAAATTAAAAAAAAATTCAAACCAAATATAAAAAGTAAATTTAAATAAATGAAAACTATTTTAAGAATTTTTCTTATTTATTAATGAATTGAAACATAAATAGCAAGTGTAACGAATGGAAGGAAACAAAGGAAAACTTGGAAAATGAGAAGTTGAGAGACAATTAGAGATTTGGTCTAAACTCTGATAAATAAGAGGTAATCGCATGTCTTTATTGCCAACAAAATTACTACAAACACAACAGTTTTCGCCATTCATTTGAATGTATTTATAGACAATTTTTGGCAAATACTGGTGACAACTGTAGAGCAGACTATCTGTAGATAGAATTGCAGCCGAAGACAGACTTTGGAGCGTTGGAAAGGGTTTTTTCGCTTTGAGAGAGTACTTGAATATGGGTTCTCTCAGAGGGTTGGCTGAAATGTCGAAATTATTGAAACGAACGTTAAGTAAGAATTGTTTGATTAGAGAAAATGGCAAACAATTAAAATTATTATGACTTAAATCCAGACATTGGAGCGCAGATATTGTTCCCAAAGTGTTTGGCAAATGATTTAATTGATTATAACTGAGATTCAGGCGCTCAAGACTTCGCATTAGTTTAAACTCAAACGGAATAAAATCCAATTTATTGTGATTTAAGTCCAAAGTCTTTAGTTTATTCATCGCTAACACAAACGATCCGTCAATTGATTTAATGTTGTTTTTAGACAAATCCAAAACTTTCAGGTTTGGCCCCAAATCTTGTAATTCAATCGGTATTTCATTTAAGTGACAATTAATAAGTTTGAGTTCATATAAATTGTTTTGTTTCCAAACCAGTTCTGGAATTGAAGTCATGTTTTCACAAAACAATTTTTGGAGACATTTATTCAACAAATCATTTGAATTATAATTATTGTCTTTAATTGTGAGCGAAGTTTGTTTTGGTTTAAGTCTCTCAACAGTCCTTATATTCGCTAATTTAGGCAATAATTCCTTTTTATTAATTTTCGTAATCAAAGCCATAAACGACTTGAGCAGCAATTGATCGCAATTACGGAAATACAAGTCCTTTTTGGGCGAATCGAAGCTAACAGTAGTGGAGCCGACCCTACAGTTGTCCACAATTTTGAATTTGTCCTTTGATTGCGAAGTGATTACAACCACAACAGGTGTTCCCGAGTTGTCGGTCGCCAAACCCACTCTCGCGCGACTGAATCGGAGCCCATGTGCGGCAGTGGACACGACTATCGCTACCTCGCAATCGAATATCATTGCATTGGATGTCAATTGAGATCACTTTTGGATTAAATACCCTTTAAATTCAAAATTAACCGATTGTTTGATTCAATCAAATGTCAAATTGAGTGACAAATTGTTGCGCTTTTGTTGTCATTCACTACAAGTCATGCGCTCTCTTTGGTCTCATTTGCATTCATCGCAATAGTGATGAGCACTCGTCTCAATAAAGTGCGAGACTATTAATGAGACGGCATTTGTATTCAATTAAAGACAAATAAACTCTTTTAATCAGTAAAAATGAAATCTATTCCAAGCCTTAGACTTAATCCAAAGTCAGGGAATTAGATATGAGTTATAGAAATATAAATCTAATTATAAGAATAATAATTTTGTATCGATCTCTAATGGTTTTTTAAAACAAAATTTTATCAATACTTTTATTTATTAATTATTCATTTATAATTCTCCTAAATGTATTTTAATCAACTTGTTATGATTGAATAAAGTTATTATTATTATTATTATTAAATAATATATAATTTGAAATAAAATAAATGAATTAAACGATTGAATTGAGTGTCTTTCTCAACAACTGGGCGCTAACCGGACCCCTTGTTTGTTGTATGCGAGACCCATATATCTGAAGACCTTACCCCTTAAGCTTTCCAAAAATATCGACCCCACCCCCGGGGGTGCAGCCCACCTACGGAAGCGGCGCCTTAATTAAAAACCTATTAGATTTTCAATACTATAAAATTCCAATTATTGGTAATAATAAGTGTTTGCGCATAGGTTTCTAATTGTTGTCAACTGAGTTGTGCATACATTTTGATCCCTTTCTCTATTTATAATAATTTATATATTATTTTTAGTCAAACAACAGTTTAGACTCGCTTTAGTGGCTAAAAGTCATTTATAGTGGAAATTTGGCGCATATATGTCAGGCTTTGTGGGTATAGTGTTTGGCCATCACTAGTGATGATTGACTGCAAAACAGGACTAAAATAGGGAGTGATTTGTGATTTCAGTCATTCATTGAGTGTTTGACTGATTATTAATTTATTTGACGCTTAACTCACTTCTGGTGTTCACTAAAAGCGTTTAAAATTGTTTTTCTTTTGACATTGAATTGAATTTATTTTAAAAAACATATTGTTTGCCAAAACTGTTGGATCGGTTGAAGTGATGTCACACCAGACGGGCATTCGTTGTAATGAAGAACTCCTTTCGTTTATATCCAAATGCAAGACTCAGTCCAATAGTCTTCAGATTCGAGGCATAAAGATATCGATTCATAACGAAGAGCTCATTCTCGACGAATACAAAGAGCCGACGGAGGACTGGGAGTCGGACTACAGAAGGTATGTCCAGCGCATGGTTTTGGGTTCAGAACCGGCGTATATACTCTTCCGACTGGACTCGAAGGACCCGAGCGGCACCTATGAATGGCTGTTCATTCTGTGGACACCCGAAGGAAGTAGTGTTCGCCAGAAAATGGTTTACGCGTCCACTAAAGCCACTCTTAAGCAGCAGTTCGGCGGCGGAAACATAAAACACGACTACTTCGCCACCACTTTGGAAGAGATCAGTTTGAATGGTCTCAACAATTGGCTCAGAAGTAGTGTCGAAGGACTACCGCTCACTCGCGAAGAACAGGAACTGCAAACCGTTCGCAGAGACGAAGCCCTGTCTTCGTGTATAACCAAAACCAATAAAACCCTTCCGGGACTCGAGTTTCCCATCGATTCCGAAGCGATTAATGCATTGTTTGACTTAAAAGACGATAATCTGAGTTATGTTCAGTTGAGTATTGATGTCGAGAGAGAGGAGATAAAACTGGAGGACAAGAGGACCGGCAATGAGTTCGACGCCCGTAACCTGCGGTCAGTCATCCCAGAGAACAGTGCGCGCTATCATCTGATTGTATTTCCGCATACATTCGACGGACAGTTCGCCAAAAGTATTGTTTTTGTTTATTCAATTCCCAGTAGTTATATATCAGTGAAACAACGAATGCTTTACTCTTCGTGTAAAAACTCTTTACTCAATGCAATCACTGATCGAATTGGTATTCAAATCGATAAACGCCTGGAAATCGATAATCCGAAAGAACTGACTCACGATTTCCTAATCGAAGAATTGCACCCAAAACTAGATATCGTTAGGAATTTGTTTGAAAAACCCAAAGGACCGGTAGGAAAGAGAGGCGCAAAACGACTTATTAAGACTAATGGCGACGAATAATGCAAACAAATCTCTGGAATTCTATTTCAAACAATAACTAATTTATTATGCAATCAAATAATTATATAATTTATTTATAAATTAATCAAAAATTTTAATCAAATTCTATATAAAGACATGACTTTTAAGAATTTTAAAACTCACTGTTTGTTTAAATTTTTAGGTTTGGATCTAATATTTTACTCATTTATAGCATATATTTGTTGTGATTATTAAAAATAATTTCTTAAAAATTAATTCAATAACTTATTGATAATAATTCTCAATAAAAACTCAGTTTATTTTTGTCAACAAATAAAGTTTTAATTTACAAAAGCTTTGATTATTATATAAAATACTGAACTATACCTCAATTGTTTGAATAAACGTTTCAAAAATAGATTTGATCTCTAATTAAATAAGTCTTCTGAGGATATATTGATTGAAAGATGACTTAAACACTGGTACCGGTCATAGAGATAATGGTTTGGCTTTGATTTTTCATAGAAAATATATAAAAGATAATAACCGAATGCCAGATATATTATGAAACAATTCCTCATTTGTGCCGATCATTGGTCGGTCACTGAAGTGATTGTACTCTTTTCCTCACTTTTATCTATCGGTAATAATTCACTCTTGAGTTTTGTCTTATACTTAACATAAGGCGAGTAAATATCAAAACCCAATGAAATAATATTATCAAAAACTATACGATATCTGAGGGGAAGGACATAGAAGTTGAAGAACTGCATCGGTGGCCAAACAATCCATTCGACGATATATATCTGTTCGAAGCCCTTCTCAACCAACTCTTCTTTGACTCTTTGTGTTCCCGAGCGCTCACATAAGCCCAGAGTTGAGAAATAGACCAATAGATTGACTGGACTGAAGAGTATTTGATCCCAAAGTACTTTCTTTGTGATGACATAAAACGTTTTTCTTGTGCCCAAAAACCGGTCCAAATATATATACCAATAGTGAGACACTAAACCAGTGGTAAAGCCGGCGGCAGTCATATGGAGAGAGCGCTGGACATTGAATCCGGTCTTTGGTTTACCATTCGGTTCATCCGATGTGTCTTCAGTCAAGAGATCGTACTGTTGTTGAATAGCGTCGCCAACCGTTCCCATCAAAGCAGATATGACTGAATTGGTTATCAATAGATTGGATCCGAAGAGAACCGAATGCACGAAATGACCGATTCGTGTGATTCGCCCCAAACCAGTCGTCGCAGACATTATTGAATTCAATAAATTTGTAAAAATATATAAATTTTTATATAATATTTAACATAATTTACAATTGTTTTAATGTGTTTTCAATTATTAAATTCAAACGAAAAGAAATACAAAATTAAATGCATTTAAAAAATTTAAAAATCACTGAAAAAAGTGTTGGATTTCATCATTGAATCAATGCTTTCAATACAACACAAACACAAAACCAATGCCAACGACTGTAACGACATTTGCGGACGAATTGAGTGATAGTTTCGATGTTTTCAATACTGTTTCATAACATTTATCGATAACTTTGTCGTTAAGACTAATATCAATGGATTTATAAACAAATGAATTAATTTGTTGTTTTGATTACAACATTACTATAAAACTGTGTTTCGTATGACTGAAGAGAATGTGAATACAATGGCATTCATTGATCTTCTCATAGATCTAATCGATTCAGTTGTGAACAACATTTTAATAGTTTTGGGATTAAAACAAACCCTTATTTCAAGCGATAATACAATGCATTTAATTAACATAAGATATGGTAAACAAAACGATACGTTTGTATTGAATTTGACACCAGATATGAGAGTAGAGGACGTGAAGAAGCAATTGATCGATAAAATTGGTGTCAATTTATGGTCAGATATTGTAATTATATTTTCGGGAAAAGAATTGCCAAACGATTTACGATTAAGTGATTGTGATTTCGGCCAAAATTCAATCATTCATGCAATCAATGCATTGAATATTAAAACAAAGACTAAATTATTGCCATTTTCTCAGATGAATGTCAACCAAAAGCTGACAAATTTGGACATAAATGACGCAAACGAAGAGACAAGAGATCGAAGTTTTGCTTTCGCGAAGACTTCAATCGATGACAACAATAGTCAACAGAAATACTCTTTTTTCGTGTTTTGTAATTCATGTAAAAAACTAATGAATGGAAAGTTGAGAGTCGTTTGCAATAAATGCAAAAACGGAGCCATTGTTTTGGACAGAGACCCAAAAGAGTGGGACGACGTTATAATACCGGAGCGAATAACAGGCGTTTGTCAGTCGGAGGACTGTAACGGAACTGGAGTTCGGTTTTATTTCAAATGCGCCTCAAATAGTCATAACTCAAGTGAGGATCGAAACAATGATTTCGAAACTAATAGAGCAGTTGTTCTTTACTTAATTCGTCACAACTCTATTGGTGTCTCATGTCTGGCCTGTACTGACATCAAAGACACTGTTCTAGTCTTCCCGTGCTCTGAGAAACACGTCATTTGTTTGGAATGTTTTAAAGTATTCTGTATTTCAAGACTTAATGAAAGAAGATTTATAACCGACGGTGAAATCGGTTACTCATTGGGCTGTCCTGTCGGGTGCCCTCAATCCATGATTAGGGAAATACATCACTTCAAACTGATGGGCGAAGACGCCTATGAAAAGTACCAGAGGTTTGGCGCTGAAGAATGTGTGTTAAGTGCCGGCGGAGTGTTGTGTCCACAACCGGGTTGTGGTGCAGGCATTCTATTGGATCCAATCGATGCTGAAATCTGTACTCGAATTACATGCAGTGCCTGTGGTTTTGTTTTTTGTCGCCGATGTCTACAGGGCTTTCACATCGACGACTGTTTGCTCAATGACTCCAATTTAATGGAACCGAATTCAAGTTCCTATAGAGGAGTGGACACAACAAATGCAGATCAGTCTAAATGGGATGATATGATGACCCGAACGACAATCAAATTGTCGACTAAGCCCTGTCCAAAGTGCAGAACTCCTACCGAACGGAATGGCGGGTGTATGCATATGGTCTGCACCCGTTCCCAGTAATTCTTGACAACTATTGTCTCAAAACCTTAAACTCATTTGAATTTATTATCACAATAGGTGTGGATTCCACTGGTGCTTCTCCTGTCAGATAGAATGGAACCGGGAATGCCAGGGCGCTCACTGGTTCGGATAAATTATAAGAGTTTACGAATGTTTTACATAAATACTAGAAATTAGTTCAAAATATTTGCTGTGAATTAAGTCTAAACATTAGGTTTGCTTTTAAGTGCCATTCGATGCAAAGCACAGAATAACAAATTTACCGGAAGTGATATTTTGAATTTATTTAATTCAAGACTTTATTTTACATACAGTATTAGACGAATTAAATGACACTATTGTTTGAAATTCATTAACAATTTTAACTAAACTTTTGATTTAAATTCTCAAATATTTTCCTTAAAAAATACAATAAAAAGCTATATTTTATGTCTTTTTGATGGTTTGTTGTAATAATTTCTTTCGGCGTTCAATATTACGGACTTCAGTGATGTCTTCCTTATGCTCTTTGACCTCTTGCCAAATGTCCAACTGATCCTCTTCTGGGATGTGTTCCCTATACTCCTGCATGAGGTCATACTTCTCGTACTGGTTTTTGACTTTCCATTTATTAATATAGAGATAATCGGGTAAATCAGACAATTGTTGAACACCCTGGAGGTCGTGTGCCTCCCATTTCTTAGTCCAGGGCCACTTCTTCATCACTACTCTGAGTGGATTAACCGGCACTTCCTGTCCCGGGGGTAGTGTTTCGGGAGTCATATCGAATGCAAAAGTGCTGTATTCGGGCAAAGCGTCCCTCAAATACAAGAGGTGTGGATCCAGTCGTTTCTCAAGTCTCAAAACTTGGATTTCTCTTATGGTTGGGTTATATAAATCATATCTGAGCTCTACTCCCTGTCCATCGATTCTATTACGTAGAGTGAAGTTGGCTTCCGTTCCCTGACCGGCCCTTTCGATGCAAATGCCGACAAACTTGGACTGCTTTCCGGGTGCGTACGGATCACTTATAGTGACCCCTAATATGGAGCCGACGTAGAACTCAGGGATTTCGAGTACAGTTCGGCGACGAATCAAATCCATTCGCATTAGACGTTCACATACTTTGTCTCTGTGTTGGACCACAGGTTTGGGCAGAAATTCTGGGAAAGCGAACCTCAATTCAGACAATTCTGCGGGGATTAGGGTCTGGGCGTTGGACACACGCAAACTCTCCACTTCCGGGTCTAATGACAGGGTTTTAGGCGGCGATCGGATCTTCACTTCAGGGAATCCTTTCCTTTTGTGTCGGATTTGTTGCCAAAAATTGTCTGAAAATTGTTTCAAAATTTATATTTTTTACTGAAAAATCTCTTTTGATATTACGTTAAATACCTTTTAATCGCAACTCATTTATTAGAAATGAATTACAATTGGTTTTCAAACAAATGTTGGTTTTTATCAAAACATTTAAGCCTTTAATTGTAGACATAATTCAGACAATGTTTTGATTATTCAATAATTGAAGGCATGTTTGAAATCAAGTCTGGAGTTTGCGTACAAAATACTCGTGTAGTCCAAGGGTTGGCACTCGACTCGAGTAAAGCACATAACGTAAGGAATGGACGGAAGTTTGACACAAACCGATCGCTCAAAAGATAAAGTATTAATGATTTATAGTTTGGATTCGTTTGGAAATATTGGTCTCAGCAGAGCCTCTATTGTTGGGATCGGTTTGAAATCGATCTGAGTTTAGAGGACATGCACTACATTGAGCCCATATATCAATACTGGAAGTGCAATGTCTTTCCTATTGGAGTCTATATTCTCACTATAAGTCGATTCTTCAAACCCAATGTCTGTAACTTTTCTGATGACAGAAATTGTTATTCAAGTAATTCTTTGTCTCTATTTGTGATTCAAATTAATTGTATTTCTAATCAAAAGATCTTCCGCTTAATTGAAATCTCTATTCAATGTTTGACACAAATGTAATTAATTATTGTCTAATCATTTGAATCTTATTTTAGGAACAGAAACAGAATAAAGAATATAATGACTAAAGAATTACAAAATAATATTTTATTTATATTTAATTTATATTCAATTAAATATTAATTTAAAAACATTTAAATATTTAATTAAATTTCTAAATATTTATAAATTCACTCGAATTGTATGCATTAGTGCTATAATTAAGATCATTCCCATGCCTTACAAACACAGATTTGTATCTAAATTAACTCTAACCCCAGGCCCAGACAATTTTCAGATGAGCTCATGTATAAGTAATTTAAGTCTTCTAAATGACTCCAAACCAATTCAATAAATCTCTTCCTCTGCCAATTATGTAGGAAAGCTGATTTACTTCATTTATTCTTCTATTATTCTCTATATATTATAGTTGTATTGAAAAATAAATTAAAAGAATCGATATTTGAATAATCGAGTGATTCTATTACTACTCAAATATTGAATGACATGACTCATGAGTTGAGGGCATTTCAAATTACATCAATATACTTTTCAATTAAATTCTCATATACAGTACTGGTTTGGCTTTGTTTATAATAAGAGGATATTTGATAGAAGGAGGAAATGAAAGCTGCGATAAAATCAATACAAAAACCTCAGTCTCGTTAATACAATAAGTGATTGATTTAAGTTTAATAATCAAATTAAACATTAATTTGTAGTTATTATTGATTTCAGTTTACGATTATATACTTTACATACGATGGCCTTAATTATACATTAATCATATCAAACAATCATTCTTTAAATAATTAATTATATAAATGCCAGTATTTTTTTAAATACTCAGCAACTGTTGGTTCGGGTAATATGTTTAAAAATATATTTCTCATTTATTTTGGAATCAAATCCGAAACAGAAAACAATTGCATATAAAACCAATCGATTCTTTCAACATTTGCTAAGAAATTATTTTCAATTTTTTATTTCAAAGCAAACATTTTTCATGACTTTTGCTCATTTGTTTAGATTAATAGAACAATAATTTTTTATACTGAAGAATTCATTTCTGCACGTTTTGGATCAAATTTCAAGCAATCTTGATATATAGGGAAAGAATAGGGTTTTTAAGGAAAATGCCTTTTATTGCTAAAATCAAAGACTAAGAAATAAAAGCATTGAAGAATCCAAAGAATAAATCAAAATGAAATGAAATAATATTTTATAAGAAATATAGAAATATTTCTCATTTAAAAGAGTTGATTATATTGTCTAGAAATGAATTGTTACCCTAATTTTGTGCTTACCCTCAATTACTTAGGTGGCTCGAGAAGTATATTCTGTGAAATTCTTAGAAAATAACAGAATTTGTCAAATTCTTGCTAAATTTGGTCAAATTCTGTAAAATTCTTATAGAATTCATCATAAATTCTATTAATTTCTGTTAAATTCTTGTAGGATTAGTCGAAATTCTGTTAAATTACATCATTTTTAATTAAATTCTGTAAGAACTTGACAATTGCAAAATACCCTACCATGGACCCCTCCCCCTGTACAAATTTGGCATTTATGACATCACAGTCCAGATTATCCCCTGGATTGTAAAAACCAATATCCCCTGATATTTATTCCTTTACCCATCCCTGGTATTAATTTAACTTAAGCTTGTCAATATGATCTCCAAGCTCAAGCGTTTGTTACATATAAGCCAGTTCTTACTTTTTTTAAGCTAAAATAAAGGTGTTTTTCTTTGGTATACTTTTTTGGCAAAGTCATTTTAATATACAGTATCTGTAGGCAATTTTCGGCTATTTTCCTATTTTATTTATATATATGTGTTCTTTCAAAACTAAAAAGCTATCAAGAAGGATTCAGCGTAAGATGCGTTATATGCCGCGTGTTATTGCTTGTTAAATTGCTTGCTGTGCGCATATACACAATAGGGGATTCTCACTAATTGTTAATTTGTAAACAAATA
>JAQFXN010002192.1:0-13221 GCA_034693365.1 Liacarus xylariae
TAATTGAGAACCATATTTTACCCACTTCCCTCGTTTCGGTGTAATATTAGGGTCTAAATTTTCATTCATTTAAAAAAATTAATATAATTAAACTCAATAAATTTAAAATACTATATAACTTATAATATGTTTACATATTTTATGGCAAATTCCATAAACTTTGCGGCAAAAATGTAATTTATTGAAGAGATGGCGCGCAATTTCGTGTCATCTTAAGTTGTACAAAGTTTATATATTTATAAGTATTCGCATTTGAGCATTCATCTCAATTTAGCTTAGCCTTAGTTAAAACAATAGACTTTAAATAGATTTAAAGTGACTTTTATATTTAGACATTTTCAACTAATATCGATCTCAGTTGTTCTCACTTCACAGCTAACAATGAGCTCGTCACTTATTCTAGAAGGAGTGAGGCGAAGTGCTTTGAGCATTTGAAACAATAGCAATCGAGAACTACGCCCACACCGATAGGTATAAAAGGCGTTCAAGAAAATGAATGAATGATTAGTTTTAAATAAAATACTAGTAAAAACGATAAATGTATTATTTTCTATCACTAATACATTTTCTAACATAAATACGTGAAAAAATCTTGAAATATAAGGTTATTGTCGGTAAATTCTGCTGTAATTTGTTTATATGTTAATGTTAATCTTTAGGTAAAAAGTTAATCAAATATAAAAACTCAAAGCTAATGAGTAAGAATCAAGCATTTCGCTGGAATTTTTAAAATCTGGAAGACTTTTAAATATTTTAGGAGTGAATTTATCTCACGTATCCCAGTTAAATTCAACGAAATTTTAATAAAGATTTATTTGAAAAAAGTTCATTAATTACTTATGAAAAAAGTTGATTTATTATTTATAAAAAGAAAACAAATAGAAAATTTAGCACAAATTCTGAATAAAAGTTAATTCTATTATTTTAAATAAAAACAGCAAAATATTCGTCTAATTTTATAGTTGAATATATATTATCTAAAATAAATTTCTATTTAATATTCATCTTGTTAAATTATTTTTATTTAAATATGTTTAAGATAATACTTTCATTCGTGTTAATCCAGCTGTTCACTATTGTTTTATCGCAACCATGGGTTCCGGCAGCTAAGCCACCTGGTACTGGTCAGGCGGGCAGACATCTTGATCTAATCCAACAGACTGAGGATAATGCACCCAATGTCAAGATTGTATTCATCGGTGCCTCCACTACTCAATTCTGGCTCAATGAAGGCTCTGACCTATGGAACAATTTTTATGTACCCAAAGGTGCATTCAATTACGGCAATGCGTGTGATCTTAACTCAGAGAGAGAGAGAGAGAATGCTAACCAATGCAGGGTTCGAACTCAATACTCATTTATACGCGAAACACAAAACCATTTTTGTGATTTTTGCATTTAATCTATCATGGTTTATAGTGGATTGCTTTATTTAATTTTAAAATATTTCAATTTAAAATTACTAATTAGGGTATCAAATTACTCTGACATATTACCTTATCCAATTATTAACCATCATAATCATCAGCTCAGCGTGATACTCGGGAACACAATTGAAATAAAATTTTTTAATCTCGAATTCTCGATTTTGACTAATCTCATCATAAGGAGACCATTACATGACACATTATTTCTCATGAAACCATATTTCTATCTCGTATGGTTTATCTTTAAAAAGTATATTCTCGAGCATAACGCCGAAATTGAAAGCTGTTGATCATAATTAATTTTAATTATATTACATTAAGAAAATAATATAACCTGTAAATAATTATTAATACGTTATAACTAATTAATGGTACTGCGCTTTGTTGAGCACAACCAGTAAAAGCACGCGCGCATAACAATAAGTGAAGATATTTTTGTGCATCAATTATTGGACAATAAAATAAGTGTCTTGTTAAAGATTTATCATATATTAAACAAATAATTAAATGGTACAAAAAATCTTATCTCACAACTTTATATTGCTTTATATTGATATTAGCAATATCTTTATGTAATGACTTAATGTATTCATATCATTAACTAATATAATGATATATTAGAATCTTCATATTTATCATAAATATTAAAATTGTACAAAACAATTTTTAAATAAAGTTTCATTACGTTCACATATAAAAAGTAATTTTACATTCAATGTACAGTCAAATCGTTCTGAAAATGTAGTTGATAATTTCAGTAGAATTACCAAATATTAATTATTGTCTAAAAAGATTATTGAGAAATAAAAAATAATTGATTATCAATATATGGACAATTGAAAACAGGTTGTAATTCGTGTCCAATCTAAACTGTATCTATTATAACTAGCAAGTTATAAAGTATTAAAAATTACAATTATGGCAAAACAATTTGTAAATAATTAATTATAATTGATAAAATAATTTGCATAAATGATAAACAACTTTATTTTTATAAAGTATCAAAGTAAGATTATTATCTTGGATAAATCAGAATCTAAAATTGATGATTTTGTGCTTGTTTTGAGTTTCATATCGATATTTTTCATATTTTACCAGGTTAACAATGACTCCACAATATCCCTACTATCTTTAGCCAATCGTTTGGTCAAGCACGCTTTTTGCATTGGAACTGTCAAGCGCGGCGGTTCCCCCCAGCTTTTGTGATGATGTAAAGTCTGAATCAGCTATCTTTCTTCTGGCATTCCAAAGCGCTCTTGCAACTTTTTCGCTCCCGACATAGTTTGCAGTAGCATGACTTGCATCAACGTCTGCATTACCCGGAGTAGACAATTAACTAGTTTTATTTATTAATATACGTGAATTTCATATTCACCTGATGTGCTCGCGATTACGATCAAACCCACGGCAATGAACAGTACCACTGCTTTGAACATTTCGGAAAATGCGCTAAATTTCTTAAAATTTTAGACAAATCAATAGAAGAGAAGACAACTTCTGAATGATTTTCATATTTTATTTGCGCTCTTTAAATACGATTCGATACTAACATTGCAATCAATTTTAGTGAAAATCAGGTGTGTTTTGTTAAAAAAAATTGCATTTTATTTCACAATTGAATTATTGGTTTTATTTTTAGTTTAAAATCAAATGTTTCGAAATATATTATTATTTCATGTAAATATGCTCCTTATTGTCCCCTAAATTTATTTCATTGAAAATATTTGCATGATGCTTTGAGTTAAATTGTTGATAATTTTGGGCTCTGGTAATGAATTTTACGAAATATTTTTGAAAATTTCCTTATGAGAGACCATTCGGAGACCCTAGAAGAATTTCTGATAAAAACGCTTGGGATAGAACCCCCCCTTCCACATACATTCAGAATTGTTAAATAGATGTTTTTAGCACATTTCTAGAGACAGTAAGATGTCTGTCAGCGCTCGATATAATATCGTTAAAATATTCTTAAATAATTAAATTTACATATTTTAGGAATTTTCCCAAACAATAATATGTAAATTAAATAGATTTTGAGAAATTATTAAAGAATTTAAAATTCAATTAATTTTTATTATTAAAATATTGATAATGATGTCAGTATGTGTTATATTCTTAATAAAAGTTGTTGAAAATTGACCGAACAGTAATCGTAATTTTTAAAAGCTGTAAATTTTAATTGATTACATAATCATTCATTTATATACACTTATTCACTTAGGATTTCTCAATAGTAAATGAACATCACTTGCATATTGTTCTGAATAGTGTTGTTAAGTTACTCGTAAGTTAAAAATCGACAATAACTTACGCGTAAACTTATATAAATTTTACATTTGGACCGTAAATTGAAAATTATAATTAACAAAATACGAATAAATATTAATTTTAGTTAAATACCAATTATTTCTATATTATTATCAATAAAATCACATTAATATTAATATTTACTTTTATTTGAATTAGAATATTCTGTAGTAATTTAGACTTGTTCATTTCTATAATACGATTGAACGGTAACCATCTCTTCTACAATTCATTCAATAGTTCACTTTTCTCTTTTGAGTAAACTCTTGAATATTTTGAAAATGTTCTTTAAATAGAAGCACTTGTACTCGGAATAACTAGTGATTTGAAAACGATCTTACATCATTGAGCACAAGATTTATACATTTCATATTCTTGCCACCATTTGATGACATCCTCCGATATCGTTTTACTACATTCTATTCAGGTCAAAATAACCAGATATATATTTATAATTATTAAAAGCTGTATATTCTTTTATATAAAATATTTTTGAATTATTAATTAATTCGTTAATTTATTTAATTTGAAGCTCCTATTCATAAATTAATTAAATCTTCAAATTTTGAATTTTATTCAAATGTTAGGCCAAATGATAACTTAAAACCTAGAATTTTTAAGATACTTAAATTTACATAAACTTATATAAGTTTACAGACCGTGAGTTACGTAAGTTTACTCTACTCACAACATAAGACCTTGTAGCACATTCTGTACAGATTATGTGAACATTTTGTCTACCTGAACATTTTCATGTGCTTCACATTATTCTAGGTCAAATACTTTCAGAGCTACAGTAGAATTAAAAAATTGTTTATAATAGTGGTGTGTAATGGTGTCTAATGGTGGTCTAATAGTGGTGTGTCTAATGGTGTGTAATATTCGATACTAAGATTGCAAGCAATTTTGATGAAAATCCGGTGTGTTTTGTCAAAAAAATGTATTTTATTTGACAATTGAATTATTGGTTTGATGTTTAGAACAAACAAAAACGGCCAATCGAATTGTGATTGAATTCCTTTCAAAATGATTTCTGTTTCAGTATTCTTTCGTATATTCTGTCGAGTTTTAGGTTTTTTTGGAAAATTTTAAAAATGTTTATTGAACTTTTCTAGTCTAGATTCTCAAATATAAATATAGCCGATCGATTTATAATCGGAGTTCTGATTAAATGTCTGCTGGCTCATTGTTCTGCTACGAATTTTGATTTTTTTTTCGGCTTTCTATGAAATTTTAAAAAGTGATTATATTTTTCTTCTGATGGGAATCATAAAAATCAAAATGGCTGATTGATTTGTAATCGAATTTCTGATAAAATGACCTATGTATCATCGTTCTCAGGTGTGTGCCGAGTGTTTTGTTTTTTGTAGGAAAATTATAAATTGTGGTTATCAACCCTTTATAGTGGGAATTTTCAAAAATTAAAATGGCCATCGATTTGTGATTTAATTTCTGATTAAATGACCGGTGTCTCATAGCAGGCTACAAGCGTTTTAAATTTCGTTTTTTGAGTCTTCTGATCATGCGCAGATTGAACATGCTTGTCAGTCAGATTCTACTGAGTAAGGATATCCATTCTCAGTTTTGCAAACCGGTTTATAGGCGCTAAAAACTTTTTCAACCGAATTGGCCACCTGATCATATTAAACCTTAACTTAGGTGTCAATTATTTATAGCTCAGTGTATATATCCATTCTCAATCTTATAAAATTGTTTAGAAGATTTAAAAACGTGTTTAACCTAATTTTTCATTTGCGCATATTCAGGCTTCCTATGTGTATATACTACGTGTCCCTAATTGTATATATTAATTTTCAAGTGTCTAAACCTATTTTGAAATTTTAATCCTATTTAAAGTTTTGGTTCTTTGCGCATAAATTCACGTCATTTTAATATACGTGTTGTGTAAGACATTATTATGTTATATTCTATCATTCATAGTGTTCGGACGTGTTTTGAAGTCTTTAGCAGAATTTAACTGGTTTTTAGAGAATTTTATCTTGATTTGTGCCATTGTTAAGCTCGAATGCCAAACATTGAATGAACTTTTGTTGTGAAAATACATTCAAACTTCATCAATTACGTTTGAGTTACCTTTCAAGTTAATTACTCTTAAACTTTTTTTGAATTTTTTTTAAATTTCTAAAATTTCTAGATAAGTTCTAAATAGCTTTTTATTCAAGTTCCCAAAATTTTTGTTATATTCTCCATCGTTTTTGTTTACGTTCTCAACATTTTTTTCAATTTCACCAACGTTTCTAGTCTAAGGATCGCACTTATATGCTGATGATTTCTAATTTTGTTCAAGTCAAAAACGAGTCCAGGTTTACCTAATGGGATGGACTGCTGTGTCGGAGGTAAGAGCTCACCTGCAATACGGCAAATTTAAAACGATACGCTTACTTTACAATGATTATTAATTCAGAATATTTTATTTATTATATAGTTATATATATTGATTCGGCGTTCATTTATATAAATTTTGTAAGTTCTCAACCCATTTCATTTCTAGTTTGTTAACCAAAGAGTTCGGACATCTTCACTCTGGTTAATTTTAAGAATTATTCAGTCTGTGACTAGTTTATTATTTTTAATTGTGTTGCCTTCCTTAGTTGCAATACATTTCCAAGCATTTTTAGGCGAATTCAAATTCTGGATTCATAAATTTAGTACAACCGGTTTAGTTTATACGTCATGACGAACGTCATCGCCGGCACATCCTATCAAATCTATAAATAATTCATAGTTTGATTTATTATTCTGCTTTCGTATAATCTTCTAATGCTTTCATTTTTCTTATTTCTCCTCTTAAGTTCGTTAATGTGAACTCCAATGTTCGAATAGTTAGAATGCGTGATGTTATAATTCGTAGTAGCTACCTCAAAATTTCGATTCATTGGTATGCGCTGCTTCATAAGTTTGTCCTTGAAACCTTAATTGATAGATTAGTTGGTATGGGTGAACTCAAAAATTCGTTATTGCGACCTCAAATCTTCAGTTAGTTAGTGTGTGCGAACTCAAATGTTTTTTCTTGCAACTTCAAACGTTTTATTAGTTGGTATGTGCGTATCTAAAAGTTTTTTGTTGCGTTCTCAAATTTTATATTAGTTAGTATGTGCGAACTTAAATGTTTGTATTTACAACCTCAAACTTTCTAATTGTTGTTTTGAGTGAACAAAAATGTTTGTTTTTGCGACCTAAATATTTTTATTAGTTGGTATATGCAAACTCAAAATTTATTCTGGCGACCTCTAATGTTCGATTAGTTTATATGTGCGATCTTAAAAGTTTGTTTATCAAACGATTTATTAGTTGGTATGTGCGAACTCAAATCTTATCCCTGGAGAATAGTGATGTTTTAATTTATTCATTTATTCAAATGGGTAAGGGTGTGAAATTCAAAGTATATTTTAATCAAATATATAATATATTTTATATAAGAACTATATGGGTAGGCCTAGCATTGCAATTTATATATTCTACTACTATAGCAATGAAAGGATCATTAGCTCTTAAACTTCAATATTGATAATTTCAATTAAAATCAATAATGAAGCTGGCGGTTCTAGAAGTCGGGAAATACAATTATCCGGTAATTAAGAGAAAGTTGTTGTAGAAAATATAAAACAAATAGTAAAAATTTAACCTTACATTTGTCCTACGATTCTACTGAGTCTCAAAATTTTAGTTTGACCGAAATAATTTCCAATTTATTTGAGTAGCTTGAAATACCGTTTGCGATTGCTCTTAAAGAAGTGAACGTTAATTATAAAATAAGGATTGCGTTACGAAACGATGAACTTTCATGCGAAATTTTTATTCCGTTTGGTTTGAAAAAGAGATTTTAGTTTGTATTTATTGCTAACTGTAAGTTGTGACAGTAAACCGTGATGGTCTATGTTTACCAAGTTAGATTGTCATATCACAAGCTTGTGATGATGGTATCTGCAAACTGGATTGGAAAAATAACAACATATACACTAGTAACTTCAAACTTCTTTGGCAATCAAACTGCAATAAAGCAGGTTTATCAATAAATAATTTTGGATTTGGATACGAAACAATAGAGGGATTTCAACAGGCACTTGGTAGCGTATATCAATTAATCACAGTCACGCCACCTAAAACATTAATCTATAAAGGAACTTATGCTGAAAAACGAACTGATGACAAAATGATAGCTAATAATCACGAAAGACAGTTTGATTTCAATTCGTTCATTTTTAAATTGTAGCTACTTTTATAAAGTCTGTCTTAAAAACTATACAACACGACTAGATCATCGTTGTAAATCGCACTGTAAATATTGTATATCTGTTGACCCATGCATCCAAACAAACCGAATTGCTTGTCTAGAATTCAATAGATTTTTTGTGTCACAGCAATGCTTTGAAAATCATAAGACATCATCAAAGATTTGCGAAATTTATAAATATTGCAAAGCGTGTCAGAAACTATTTAAAAACAACACACATAGAAGTGGCAGAAGAAAGTGTAATCATTGTAAGATATTCATACCAATTTCATATCTCTAGTGCTTTGTAACGCATAATAATAAGAATGATTTTCAAAATGAAGATTCAACACCAAAAATATGTGTATTTTGTGACCATTGAATCTATCTTACAAGTAAAATACGAGTATGCACACATTCACCAGCCAAATGTATGCTGCCTCAGTCTAACATACAACTACTATTGGGATAAGGATAATAAATCCATAAAACTGGAATATTGTTCTTTTTTTGCACAGCAGGAGATAAAATATTTGCCTGTTTTAGTGCTGTTGCAGATTCATGAAATTTATATTTTCAGACTTAAACAACGTAATAAAGCGACACAAATCAGCAATGTATTTGAAAACACCAATTACTGTCAAGTTGACTGCACATAACGGCAAAGCGTGTGACAGACACTTTATTATCAAACACTGCGTTAAAAATAATACTCTATCTACACATTTAATTAAAAAGTGAACAAAATTGATTTCAAAGCAGTTCATTGATTCATTGGGTTTTATGTCTATGCCGTAGTAGTCGTTCCTTAGAATATTTGGAATTATTAATATTTCGAACTGGGATTTCCCAAATCTGTTTAATAAACCGGTAAATTAATTTTAAGTTGGATAATATCCCGATTTAATGTACTACCAACCGGAATTGAAACAACCTGCTGAGCTAGAGAAATTTATTGAGTGATGTAATGAAAATTCAAGTACAATCTTCAATCTGATATTATTAAATATTGTAAATTAGACCAGGATATTTTGATGAAATCTCTAATGTCATTCAGAGATACATGAATTGATATTTATGGGTTAATTCCATTCACGAGATATATTACTCTACTTCAAGCAGTGAATGAAGTATATAAGATCAATAATTGATTGACTTAATCGTATTTTGAATATATTGGTTAAATTTTTCGAAATTGAAGCCAATGACGTAATTGGACAGGTTGTATTAAAAATTATATTATCATCCAATATCTGATTGAAAAATATTACTAGGACAAAATTATTTTATAAATTTATTGAAATAAGCTGACGTTGAGCCTAGTTACTTCCAAATCTTGTCTATGGAAGCTTTGTGCTTGCAACAGTTGTGTGAGAGGTTGATAAAGTGAGGGTAGACTGAATCAGATGAGATGCTTTTAAAGAGAGGAGAAACTAATTCTAACAAAGATTTCTTAATTAAAGATTGGCTAATTCTAACATAGATGTCTAAATAACGATTGACTGATATTACTAAAAATTGTTCAATTAAAGATAGAACAATTCTATGTGAGATGACTAAAGAAAGGATAAATTAATTTTATGGAAGGTTTCTAAAGCGAGGATATACTAATCCTATACTAATTGTTAAATGAGCATAGACTACTTCAACTAAATATGTTTAAAGTGAGGATAGACTAATTCTATGAGATGTGGCTAAAGTTAGAAGAGATTATTCCTATAAGACATGGCCATGATATTTATAGAATAATTCTATGCAAGTTTGCTAAAGTGAGGATAGACTAATTCTACCGAAGATGGCCAAATATTGGATTGACTAATCCTTTTAGAAGAGAATAAAATGATTATAGATTAATCATTTATTTGTGTATCATTATTACTATAGACATATCTTATGGGAAATGTCTAGGCGTGAACAGTCTAGTCCTATATAAAGAAGCTAATGTAAAATTAGATTAATACTATAGAAGGCGGCAGAAGAAGGAAATGTTTATCCTATGTTCATGTGGACTAATCATATATATATATATGATGTGATCACTATTAATTTAGACTGTGTTTAGTGAGCTCTCGCGCGCTAACCTGATTGTTGTTGAAGTTGAATATTGGTTCGATTTAAAGTTTAAGCATTTCTGTTTTATTCTAGTCTTTAATATATGACATTAGTTTTTTATTTATACACCCAGGATTAATTTTTTAAAAATTGCTCCAAAAATATTTGTGCACTCTATTTAAATGCTTTTTTGATCGCTCTGGTAGTCTGAAACCAAAATATTTTAAGGTACGACTTTTGTTAGTCTTAGGTCTTATTTTATTAGGTTTTTAAAATAAAATAAGAAATTTTTCAATATTAGCAAATTATATTATATAAAAAAAACATTTCTATTTAATATGATTTTTATGAAAATTTTAAATTTCATCTTGATGTAATCATTCCTGAAAATAAGACTATTTAGATTTAAAGTTCATTTCCTTACTATTCACTAAAGTAACAATATTATTACATTTTAAGATGAATATAGATAGTCTTTAATGAAAACTTTAGAATCCATGAGGGTTAATCTTTAACAATTACCGATTTGATTGTATAGAAATTTACAATACTAATTTAATTAATGGTTTACCCTTAATAGGTAAAGTCCCCAAAAAAATAATTTTTTGTTTTGAAAGACGAAAATAAATGTACAATTATTTTTTTCACATGAATATAAAAAATTTTGCTCTCGTCAAATTTTATAAGAGAGGTCTTTAAATATATCGCTTTAAAAAATCTTAATTTTTTTTACGGAATTTTGAACACAAATTTTTAGAGTAATTTTTACTTCATTGTAATAATTTATATAAATAAAGAACTAATGGCATATATCAGAGACTAGAATAATATAGAAATGTTTAAACTTTAAATCGAACCCATATTCAACTTCAACAATCATCAGGTTAGCGCGCGAGAGCTCACTAAACACAGTCTAACTTAATATTGACCACTCTTTATATTTATATATTATTGGTCATTCTTGTTTTATAATAAGTTCTGATAATTAATAAATTTTTATTAAAGAATTTTGCGAAATGATCGCTAGTTCAAATACTGACTATTGCCATAGTTCAGGTGATGATTAAAATTTGCTGTTTTTTTAATTCTAAACTATCATTAGGATCAAAATATGTAGACTGATAAAATCATAGGGTGCCCGCGTGAACCTAGGTGATAAATATTGAGGGTTAATTACTAGAAACATCATATAAGTTAACTGGATTTATAGTCTTAAAGAAATAAATTAACGCCTAAATATATACTGTATATCGTTGGAAAGCTACTGAGGATAACAATTCCAACCGTATATAACACAGATTTGACAATTATCGTCTATCACCACTGCGTTGGTCACTCACCGCGGAGGAATAATTCCCATAGAAATTTACTCGCTATTGAATTCGATTTTCAACGATATATATATATTCTAAGGTTAATTGATTCTCGAAGACTATAAATCCAATTAAATTATGTAATTTTATAGTAATAAACACTGAGAATTTATCATGTGGATTCACGCGAGAACACTAAAATTTTCTAATTCTATATATTTTGATCCTTTATATAGTTTAGAATTGAAAAAAAACTGCAAATTTTAATTATCACCTGAACTATGGCAATAGTGAGATGTTTATCAATTTTTAGATTCTGAACTCTAAATCCGCATAAATAGCCATTCCCCACCCAAGCCCATTAGTTTCGAAACATATGTATATATTTTAATATTAATTAAAAATTTTCAAGGTTTATTTATAAATTAATTTCAAAATCATTTTTATTCTTCGATAGGATTATTAATCAAAGATTAGTAAAGATTTTTATACTATAATACCTGGTTTAAATTATTGGTTTTGATCTTACCCGCTGGCGAGAAAGACTAGCACCTAGATGATTGGTTCAAAATAGAATTTTTAACAATCATATAAAATCAAAACTTAACAAAATCAAAATAGTAAAATATTAGAATGTAATTTTTTGATTCAATTTATTAATTTAAATCACAACTGGTTAAAAAGTGAATATTGTATTTGTAGCACAAGTGCTATTGAGAACAATCTAAAATTTTCAAATAAATAATGGCATTGACGTGAGGTTTAATCTTAAATTTTCAACTATCATTTTTAAATAATTATTATCCTATCTCCAATGGATATAAATAATTGTATTTACTTTATTTTGTACTATAAATGCACTTGTTGATGATCGTTTTTTTATGAAATATTCATATTGGTGAAAAAACAAATGTTTAATTTTAAAATTATATGAGAAACAGAATTTTGACAATAAATTGTTATACATTTTCTGAAATAACAAAAGTTTAAAATACATTTAACAATAGAGTAGTTTAATGCACTAGTGTACCTGATCAGTTTTTTTAAATGTTAAAATTAACACAAATGCACAAAATCACGTAAATATATATTGTAAAATAGTATTATTTGACAAATGGAAATGTCATTTTTCAATTTAGAGTATAATAGGATTTATTATATTGAATAGATGGATGGGAAAAGAGAGGATCCAAGCAGGAATATTCCCATTTATTTTCACCGGATACCCCCCCAGCCGTGGCTGCTCCTCAGATACACATCCCTCGCATAGAATCCTTTCGAAACCTTATTGTCCGCACTCTACCACAAGACAAGAACAAATTAATCTGAGTAGGACGGCTGGTCCAAAGGGACGTTTGGATGTAAATATGGAGGGGCGACAAATGTCTCAACAAAAGTAATGTTCCTTCCATTCGCTGCACATGCGATCATAAGAGATAGATTTATAAATTTTTATAAATTCAATTTTGATATTATCCAAACATCTATATAATCTCATTCCTCTATATTTCATAACCAGATATAAAAGGAACTTATAGTTTAGTATATTTTCATTATTTTTAGTTTTACTGAAAAACAACTATTCACTATAGATTTTAATTAGTTAATGTTGTTTATAGTCCCCTCTTAATGAACAATACATTGAAAACATTAATAGTGACAAAGACTGTGAGTTATGCCCCACATATGAATATTTTTAAATACTAACAATTTTATTCATAAATCTATATGACTTGTATTTAATGGTAGACTAATTCTATGAGGACTGTCTAATGTTACGATAGACCTATTCTATAATAGGTCGTTAAATTGATGATAGACACATTCTAACTGGAGTGTTTAAAATGACGATAGACTAATTCTATGAGAGGTGGCTAAAGTTATTAGA
>JAQFXN010002193.1:0-13218 GCA_034693365.1 Liacarus xylariae
ACTTTAAATGATGATTTTTTATGCAAATACAAAATAAATGTTTAAAAACTCGTAAAATATTAATCTCCAACGAATTCTATTTCTTGATTAGTCAATTCTATTCATACAGTATAATTTATATCTTGTATATTTGAGGTTTAAATTAATATTGTCAGATTTAGATACAATGGAAAATTTGAAAACAAAGACCATCACAGTACTTTGAAAAATGTCTAGAATTTTAATCGTTATTATCAAAGCCCTCAAACATCTGAATATAGAGTCAAGTGAAGGAGCGCATTCTTATCAGTGCTGCAGTACTTACATGTAAATGTAGAAAATCACAGATCATAGAGCACACAAAACACTCCATATTAAGCCATGTGCTTGTGTTTTTATTTGTAGTAAAATATTTATTATTATAAATCTTAATTATTAATTAATTAAACTGTGAAATAAATTGAAATGTCATAAAATTATTAATTAGGAAACAAATTATTTGAAATATATTAAGCGATTGTGTTTTCAACTTTTCCACTAAGAAATTATTTGAAAGGTTTTGTTAAATTTAATTAATTTAAATATTTTTAAATCAATAACTAATTCACTCATATCTATTCAAATATTTTCAACATTTAATTATAAAAAATATTAAGTAAATTTGAATTGTTGAATTTTATATATAAATAAATAGAAATTTATTGATTTACTTAAGAATAACTTATTATAGCACACTATATGGTGAATTAATATACAAAAATTATATTTCTAAGTAATGTAGTTTTCAAGAAATTAACAATTAAAGTTTGTTACACTTGTATTAAGAATAATAAATTCTATGTGGTTTTTGATGAACTTATTCAAATGTGGATGTAATTGTTGAAATGTAAGGATATATTGTAATGTGCAAGGGACTATTATCATTTTCATTATCGTCAATTATGGTATTTTAACTATACAACAATGTTAAACAATGTCAAAATGTCAAACAATGTTAATATCAACCTGTTATACCTCGATTACCAAAAGTTACAGTTTGATATTGTCTTTTAAATATTACCCAAATATATTTCGTAATCATGGTATAACATGCTCAAATTGTTGATTTAAAAATTTAATTCTTGTTTTTCGTATTAAAATTTTTTTTAATTAAAAATTATTATTAATAAACATTCTTCTTTAGTCACTTAAAAAGTTTGTTTTCAAATTTTTTAATTATCTCATTTTGTTTTAATTTTATTTGCGTTCGAAGTTTGATACTAAATAGTGATCTAGTTCGCAAATGTTTAGAATTATACAAATATTTATCTCATAATTTGTTGTCGTATGCAATACTAGTCATTAAAACAACATCCTACTTTTATTTTATAAACATGACATAAAAGTACTGTGATGGTCTGTGATGGTACTGGTTATTTGTCTAATTTCAGTTAAGGGAACAAATTATTTGTTTTAAATAATATTTTTTTTGGCCCGTTCGTTCCAATGCCCTAGGCCCTCTAAGGCCCTCTCGAGCTCTAGACTTCATTGATTTTGATTCATTCAGATTTCGTGAAACATATAATTATGAAATTTATTTTTTTCTTTAAAATATTTTTTTATAAATAAAACGAAATTTGTTACAATATTACTATAATAATACAATTTTATGATGATTTTGATTTATTTTCTCTTGTTTAATCACATTAAAACATTAAGGGTTTATTATATTATTTACATTGACTTATGAATCATTATGAAACCTAATTAGTTTTGGTTAATTTTACGGTAATTTCGGGTTATTTTCAAATCATCAAATCAGAGAATATAAGGGAGGAATAGAGCACATAAAACCTTATTAAACATAACCTTGGTGATCCTTCTTAATATAAATTCAAAGTCATTATTCGAAATTTATAATTATTGTTATTTTAATCAAAGATTATAATATTATAAGAATGTCTAATAAGGAATTATTCAATTATTCCATTTGGATCTACATATTCTCTATCTATTCTCTATTCCTTATTAATGGCTTTATTTGCAATCTTCCAAATCTTCCCCTAAAGACAAATTGTGATCAAAATATTTTAACTTCTTTTCCATTAACATTAGCTTTAATTTGTCTGACTCTTTGACACAATGAGGACCAGTTGGGGGGACAATAACAAAATACTGTCTGAAATTGTGGAGAAGATTATATCATTTTATATTGAAACCAGGTTGAGTTCTTGAATTTTCGAAAAAAATTAAAAAGATAATTCTGTTTAATACTGTATAACATATTATACAAAGATGTGCTCTACAGTACTGTTTAAGGTCTATTAGACACATATTTTCTTTCACCCTTTTATCCCCCCTTTGGTCGGATCTGATCATCATTGGTCTTAAAGTTAGATATATTTTATATCAAATTTTTCAATTAGTTTATTCTATTTGTTAATTATATTCATTCCAATAATGATTCCAAGACAGGGTAGTTACCTAGAACATATCTGATGTAATAGTTTGAGTGCGCATATGCGTACTGTTATTTCTGAGGACTCGTCATATATAAGTCATAGCATTTGGGAAAATAAAGCGTTACGGGGTTTCCTATGCTCCCCATGTTCCAGAATCAATGTCCATTGAAGAGCACAGATCGGGGCATAGGAAACCCCGTAACGCTTTATTTTCCCTAATGCTATGACTTTTATATGACGAGTGCACACAAACAGTACGCGCATAGGCAGGCAATGCATTTCATCACTGTTGCAGTACTAATACAGAATAAACTCATCAATGATTATATCCATTAATTCAACTCTTTGTGTAAATATTTGTTTTTCGTCAAAATAGTGAAACATTTGAAAACTATATTTTATCTATTATTAAAACTTTTATTCTATTGTCAAAACATCAAATACAATGACTGTTAATGGGTGTACAGTCCGGACGACTCCTCTGGTGAAAATGTTGAATATAAAATATGTTCACCCCTAACCCCAAAATTTGTATACTCTTTATGCAAAAACGATCAAATTCTGTGAAATTCTTGTAAAAATAATCTTATAACATGTTCAAATAAAATCATCCTATTAAATTCTCTAACCTCGCAACACTCACCCTAGACTCTTCCTGTGCCCTTCTGAAGAATGCCGACTGATTTGGCGCTGTATACCACTGATCAACTATACAGTGTGTTTCAAAAATAATACCTCATTATTGATGTAGAAGATAACACATTGGCAAGTATTTTACTTGCATTAAATTTTATGGTCAGATTGAACAAAAGAGTGGAATAAAAAAATTAATTAATTATAATTAATTATATATAGATTTAACAAAATTAGTATCAAATTGTGTAAATGTGTAGAAAAGAATACAAAAATAATTTATAGAAAATAATGTATTAATTGATTGATAATTGATTAATGAGAATATATATTTGTTTCAAATTCGAAATATAAACTTATAATATTTTATCAAAACTTAATTATATTTAGAATAGATTTGTATTGCAACATAAATGTTTTATTCCTGAATATTTACCTTCCTAGTTCCCTTTTAAGGACAAATTTTACCCCTATTAAAATTTTAAAAAATTCACTTTTGATATGTTAAATACTATACAGAGTGTGGTATAATCCTCAAAATTTTAATTTTCACTAAAACTTACATGGGAAGAATTATTTTGTCAACTGACAAAAATTCACCTAAATTTTCATACTGTATGGTAGACATTATATGAATGCCCGGCAAGCAGAAGGTGCGGAGAGAAATAAAGCTCAATAACTGAATGCTTTAACAGATAGAACACAAAGATTTATTTAATTGAGTGATTCATATATTTTCCATTTGATAATACATTAAGTTTATTAATAAAACTATTATTCACTTTATATAATAATTAAATCACAAAATTAAAAGAAATGTTTTGTTTACTTAATAATGCATTGAATGTTGTGATCTATTTTTAATGCATTACTGTAACAGTTATTGGGCTTAATTTCTCTCCGCACCTTCTGCTTGCCGGGCATTCATATAGACACAGAAATTAAATATTATTTATAATATTTATTAATATTAAAGTGAATATATTATAAAACGATAACACTTTATTATCTGTAAACCAACGTAATAAATATCATATTAAATTAATTTCTGTGCAATCACTGTAAAATACTTTGCCGTATGACAAGAAAGTGTCCCTTTATTATCTTAAAGGTCCAAAATGTAATCTTGGACACAAATTCAATTTTCATTCAATTATTTAAATATATTGTATTTAAATATGAAAAATGTCAACTGTCTTTACTATAGATTTTAGACATTATTTGAAATCAGTTGTACTGCAATTGTAGTCTTATATCTAGATTTTGTCTCTAATTAAGTGATTATTGTTCTTAAGTGATGTATGGATGCAATTGCTTAAATGAATAACATTTAATTCAAGTCAACATTGGATTAAAATATATTAAAAAGTTTTTGCGCTTAAAACATCTTTATTTGCCCAATGTATCTAATTACATTTTGGACATGTAAGAAAATAAAGGGACACTTTCTTGTCATACGGCAAAGTATTTTACAGTGAATTTTTTATCGCACTCTTTTGTTTAATCTAACCATAAAATTTAATGCAAGTAAAAGACTTGCCAATGTGTGATCTTCTACATCAATCATGAGGTATTGTTTTTGAAACACACTGTATATGTTTTATAAGAAAATTAAACCCAATTTTTACTTTTTTAAATATTAAATTCAATTTTCTGAACAATTTGAATAATAAATAATTGGAAACACTATTGATTTAAATTCAATTCGATTGAAATATTATAACCAGGGTTGATTAATTGCAAAACCTTTTCCGAAAACAAGAACATTGTTAAAAAACAACATTTCAATACTTATAAAGTATTATATAATGAAAATTATAATAACGCTCCGATTGTTTCATGAGCTTTAATGAGCCTATTTTGGTGTTAAATTCAATTGAATTAAATTTTGCTGAGTTTTGTATTAATAGAAAAGTCATTTCAAGCGAAACAAATTCATTGAAATAGTATCTGATTTTTGAACACAAATTAATTGACGCCTAAATAGACACCCATTTAATAGAGTATTAAATTGAGAAAAAATAATTTTATAATATATTGGTTTAAGAATTATAATATATACAGAATATATGCACATATATGTGCTGTTCTCTATTATTTGAGTGTCACTCAACTAAATGAGATAATGAACAAAATTTTCATTAAAATTAATTATTTTTCAAATCTCATGAGAAGATTCTAATGATTTCAATCAGTTTAATACCCAAATAGTATTGAATTAGTTTTATATAATAATAAAAAATTATTGAATAGAAATTGGATTTTCAAATAAATGTTTGAATCAAACGTTAAAGCTTTTCATAATTGATGTGAGGATTTGAATGAATAACATATAGAATACGTGAATACAAGACTAGAATTAAATAAAAGGAATCAAATCTATGGAAATATTCAAAACTAACCGAAGAGTTGTAGAAAACTTGTCTGAATTTATGGTGAATTTTAGGAATTCCCGAAAGCGCTTCCATAGAATTCAATGACTAAAAGCTATTATTTAAGTCTAAAAATATTTTTCGTCATTTAAATGCTTTCATATATTCTATTCATTGAAATCCAAATTATTATTGGAATATAAGGAGAATTTATTTTGTTAGAGATTTTTGCAGCCATTTATGAAATTTTCAAATTTGCAAACTTTTAATAAATAAATTCCTTAAATTTAAAATGATTTCAATCAATAATTTTAGACAAGTTCTAAAAAAGTTATAAAAAATAAATTTGGAAATTTAAAATATGAACTTATTCTTTTATTAGAAGATTCCTTAAGCTATTTGCGAAACATTGTTAAAATTGAAATATTATTCACAAACTACACTTAGGCTACAATTATTACTAAATAGATTACTAAATATGTCCTTTAACATTTTATATTATATTCTTTAAGCATGACATTAGACAAAAATTAGTTTTAAATGAAAACCGACTAATTCATAGAAAATGTTTATAACAAAATTTTTATTTCAAATTATTTGAAATTGAAATTGAGCTATCGGTCACAGATATATAAAACAATAATATAAAACTCATTGAAGTTTATGTCTACTAACTAAAACAGTCAGACATAAGAGTATGTGTACAAGGCACCATACGGCAGAAGAAAAGGCAGTATATAATATTCCGTATCCGCCCAAAAGATCCAGACCCAAAATATCCAAAACCAAATAACCCAAACCTAAATTTTAGTTTGGGTAAGGTTAGTTTAGATTACTTTAGGTTAATTTAGGTTAGCTTAATAAATTTTAGAATAGTTCAAATTAGTTTTGGTTAGGTTAGGTTAATTTAGGCAAAGTTAGTTCAAGTTAGATTAGGTTAGTTTAGGATATTTTGGTTTGGATATTTTGGGGTAATCCCATAATATTCACATAAGTTCATGAGATTTATGAATGAATTTGTAAACATTTAAAGTTGACTATTAGTAAAATATATAAATTCATTGAAATATCTCATGTATGAATATACTTATATGAATATTATAGTTCAATCTTACTATAAGTAAATGGTCACTGTCTGTTCATCGAAAATTACTCCATCGAAATCATATCATCGAGAATTACTTCATCGAAAATAGTTTTAATTAATAAATAGTCCCTAAATAAAGTGTAGAAAAGTTTATGTGGTCAAAAAAGACCCCATTGAGTTACCTGGGGGCTTTTTTTGGTCACTCAGTTATTTCAAAATTTATTAAAACCTTAAAAACACTCGACATAAAAAAGCACCTTGGTAGCCTAATAAGGTTGCCTGGGGGCTTTTTTTGCTTACTTAAACTTTTCTACACTTTATTTAGGGACAATTTATTAATTAAAACTATTTTCTATGAACAGAGTGCCTCCGATAAGTGAAGCAGAAGCAGATTCAAAAGCGAAAGCATGTAGATTAAAATTTTAAAGAAAATATACGAAATATTTGTCGCTCTCATATATTAATAAATTAACTGTAAATCGGTTGAATTTTTGCATTTTACTTTATCGTCTCTTAGTTTGGACTGATATTATTAAATAAGCAAGTAAACAAGCTTTTGTTTAATAGATATATGATTTAAATTTATTCTGATAAATGAAACAGATCAAATTATTTATATCATTATAGATAAATTTTTGATGGATTTAAATTTCTTTGAGCATTTGCAAACAGAAATAACTAATTTTCAATGTGAAACGAAATAAAAACAATAGAGTAGAGTTGTATTTGTATGCAATCACTTATGTATGCTTTCATATGGTATAATGAAATCGAGTAATAAAGTTGCAGAAAAAAATCCAAACGAAGTTTGTGATAGTATTGAGACTCAGATTTTTTTGCTCTTCATGTGGTTAAGGGTCTTGATTTGGAAACCTTTAGGCAAACACTTAATCAAATGACGACTACATTATTCATATCAAAGTTTGAGTTCTCGATCATCAGTCAAATGATATGCAAACGAATTGCACTGTTGTTTGAGATAACCGATTGACAAATCGATTTCATAAAAGTGATGAATATTTTGTTTATCTAAGAATATGATCAACAATTTCGGTCTACATATGTGTACATAAACTTATAAAATGAAGTGATTTATAAATAATTCCAAAAAAATCGAAGAAATAATAAACAATATTTTATAAATTATATTTTGAATTCAAATAACATTATTAATAGTTTTACATAAATTCATTGATCCTAACCTTCGAAAGAGGTTTAAGTCAACTGAAAATTTTATAGACACACCTAATAAGACATATTATTTGCTTAGAAAAGACAAATTATTATCAAACTATACTCTTTTTATATACATTTGATTGCAAAACATTAACTAATCTCTGGACATTTGTGCGTCAATTAATTTATTTGAATAATTTATATATACTTAAGATATAATAATATACAATTGTAAAAAATCAATAATATTATAGAATAAATTATTAGTTTTTTTTATTGCAGAATATAGTTCCCAGAATCATAAAAAAAAGAACATTAAATAGGATTAGAAAGAAGTTAGGGTTTGGTTGGGTAGCAAAGTGTTAGTTAAAGACCGCATATGAAGATTGCACTAAAGTTTGCACAAACTTTTACATTAATATTTATATATTGTTTCTAAAATAAGTTCATCTGCTCTCCTAAAGACTGACACTAAATGTTTTTCTCTTTCTCACATTAACTCTATTTCTCAGCACAAGAAGAGTGAGTCAAATGAAATTCCTTTAGTCTGACATTTCTTCTAATTACCAAAATTATATATTTGGAGAGCACTTCACCGCATGAATGAAGTTCTCCCGATTGGTATTGACTTCACTTGCAGTGCTGTCTCATAAGGAAATTCAAAATCTCAATAAAATATTCATATTTTCAATTTTCAACTCTTTTAGAATAAATTTTCAGATAAGAAAAAATTTATTATTAGAATTAAGTCGTGAACTGTATTCGGAATAAATTGTCGATTGAATAAAGTGGGAGTAAAATAAGTTATTTTAAATAACATAATAGTATTGGAGCCCACGTCCCAATCACTCCATTTGCTGTGAACTACCAAATGATTTGTCATCTGTTCTGCAAAAATCTTTATTTTAGATGCATTAGAATATTGAAACGTCTTTAAGATTATAGAAACGTTTTCTTTACGATATCGTTAGAAAATATCAGAGATGGGCAAAGGGTGGGGATTACCCTCAACTGAGAAATTTGTTTGACATTGTATCTATGGACAGATATTGCCTATAAAGTGGTGATTTCAATCCTGGTCCCTAGTCTGGCAATCCCTGGAGAATATAATTCAATAGAATCAAATGACAATTGAGCCGAGGAAAGCAAAAAGGAGGTATAAAAATATGCACACTTCACAGCAATGCTACAGATCTTGAATGCATTTCAGTCTTAGTTACATCAAAATGCTATGCAATCAAATATTTCATTTATATTCTTGCCCTTACGTTATACCTCCCGTTTATTGCTTTCCCCTGATCAATTATATTATACAATAAATCAATAATATTTATATTCGACGACAAAGTCAAGACAATAAATATTAGGAAAATTTTGTATAATATGTTAGAGAACTTATTTTCATCTCTAGAAATCAAGTTCCAAAAACTGAGTCCGGAATCCCAGTCTATAGTCTATATATAAGACACCGTCTAATGGATCAAAATATTTTTCCCATTGAATGATCTGAAGAATTATTAGATAAACCATTTGAGAATTTTGTGTGAAATTTTCATACTGTCTTTGAGTATTCATGAGTCTCACAGAGTTTGTTATTAATAAAAGTTAGATATGATGTCTCAGCCCAACAGTAGTATTACTTCTACTCTTAATCTTTTATAGTATATTAATTATTTTCGCATTAAATTCTGTTCGACTGAGTCTTGTTCTTGCTCATATAATAAGCCACAAGAGGAGAAAGAATTATGAATGAGATTTCATGCTTCATATCATTTACTACGGTTTGGGTTTTCATGTTTATCTAATATACTATTATTATAACTGCTATTAAAATATTTTTACTATTTTTTAGTTCAAATAAATTAATGCAAAGAATATGAATCACAGTTTGATTAACTTTATTGTTATTTATTTTAATTAAAATACTTTTCCAAATGAGAAGAGTTATTTCAATATTCGTTTCACTGCAGGGATGCGCAAGAGTGTAGGGATTCTATATTTGATGAGAGGCTTAGGGTGTTGTTTAATCATTGTTGTAATTTCGGTAATGGGTATGGAAGGGAATTTTGTGGAATCAAGGAATTTATACAGGATTTAGATTATTTTACCAAGAATAAATTCTACAAGTATCATCAGAATTTTTTATTTTTGTAGAATATTCTGACTTATTTCGGAGAAATTGTACCATCGATTTCACTGATAACAAAGTAGTGTTGAGTGCACTCGAATTGAACTCATGCCTGATTTTGAGTACATTAAAAAATATTTTCAATGTTCTAATCGTCTTTTGGAAAGTAATAAAATGCTAGAGAACTACAGAATTCATAGGAATTGTAGGAAAGCTCGAATTTTAAATTGAGTACTGAATAAAGGTTTATATTCAGGAGAATCTACTCAGAACTTCAGAAACAAAATCAAGTTTTTTTTATTTGTTTTTAAAATATTGAATTTTAAATTGGTTCAAAAATAAAAATATTTTAGAACATTTTGGATGAATAAATTGAGCCATAAATCGGATAATAAATTTAGGCATTTTTATAAAATATAAATTCATTATAAATAGAAAATAATCTGTTTATCAGACAATAAAAAAAATTCCATTGAATTTAAATCTAAATAAAATATATTTATTTATAATAGAATTCAAACATTAAAAGAGAAATTCTTTAAATAGGGATGCGCAAGGTAACAAGTAATAGTCAAGTAACAAAAAATCACATTTTTAGGTTAAAATCTTAGTTTATGCACAAAAAGCACCTTTGGTTTTAAAGCGGGGTAGGGGTATAGCATTTTTCTAATCGAGTACATGAGTATTTTGGTCATTTTGCAATCAGGGTTCTTTTTGCTATGCCCATTTGCGTATTCCTACTTTTACACACTAATAAGTTGTCGCTTATGCTGATAGCAAACTAATATTCTGTGTAGTATTTGAATCGGAGACAAATATCAGATAAGAATTGAGCAATATGCAGTGATTGGGAGTTTTTCACAATGTTTTCAACAACAATGAAGACATTTTAGACTTTAGATTTTAAAGCATTTAATATCTATAGAGCACTGATTAGTAAAAAAAATTTCAATTGAGATTGACTGTTAGATTAGATAAATTCTTGTAGAATTAGATTATTTTTAGTTCAACTCAATATTATTTGAAATATTTAAGACATTTTCAAATTCTATAAAATGACGGTTTGATATAAATTATATTTAACAATTTATTATTAATTAGTTTTAAAATTGATCAAAAATTATTAGTTTTGTAGTTTTTTTTAAAATATAATTGAATAAAAGTCATACATTTTTAAAAAACTACATCTTGTAGTTTATGAATTCCACAAATTGATTGAAAGTAAAAGTGAATTCAATGAATTGATATCCACTTTAATCATTTGAAATGTTAGATAAGATATACTATACTCTGTAGAGATGAGTGACATTAAAAGTGAAGTGGACTCATAGAAATTGCCACTTAATACTCAATTAGTAGATTATCAATGAAAAAAAATAAGAATATTTCCTTTTATATTTATACTTACATTATATTTTCTACTCGAACAACAGGAAGTCTTATCGCCAAACTTTTATTCTTATCTTTCCGTTCAGTTCAGTCCAATTTTCATTAAATCAGAAAATATTTTTCAGTTTTATTTTATTTTCTGACTAATTCAATACAACCAAAGGAGATGTTGAAACCAATATCTCTGAGGAATCTCTGAAATTGATAAAAGTTTGCGAAATTTAGTAATTTATTCGATAGATTCAAATACAAATAGGAATTTATATTTAATGTTATATTTTATATTTGAGAATAGTGTCAAAACAATAAAAAATAGTATTTCAAACTTTCATTTGATAGCTCAATAACCAGGAATGGGATGTCTTTGAAATAATGCTACTTTGTTTCGGTTGTGATCCCTAACAATATTACTGAGAGAAGTCAGAAAATCTTTCTTAATGTTATCCAATGGAAACATTCCTACAAAACCAAAGTTTTCTGCTCTGAAAAATTGCTGAAATCTTTCTTGTCTTAACTATTTTTGTGATAAATATAGGATTGAAAAGAAATGAAAGAAAAGTTATATTAAATAAACTTTCTTAAGCTAGAGTTTAAGGGGTTTTCGTGAGCAGATAAATGCCTGAATGCCTACTCCAAGCCGTGATTTGACTCATTATAAGAGATTAAAATCATAGCATTCATCGCCAGAATTAAGTTTATTAATCATTGACTAGACTTCTATATTAAAGAATCCTCTCTTTGAGTTTGAATTGTAATACTTTATATTGAATTTATAGTTCAGTATAGAGTCTACAGATTGATAAGAGCTAAACCAACTTATTTTATATTTTGATTTAAAATCAGAGCTCTTTTGTAAAGATTTGGTTCAATAAAAGATCGATTGATTAAAAAAAACAAAAACAAAAACTTTGGTTTTGTCTCAAATTTTCTTAAACTAAATTAAATCAAATTGAAATTCAATTTTCTTAAACTAAATTAAATCAAATTGAAATTCAATTTTCTTGATTTATTGACACAATTAAGATGATTAAAAACAATATAAAGAAAAAAGAAACCGAAGACCAAAAAAATATCCATTCAATAATTTATTTAAATTGGTTTAAGTTATGGGAAACAAATTATAGGAAACCATTTAAATGTTTGAATTCATTTCTTATTCAAAGAATTAATAAATTCAATTATACTATAATAGAAGAGAGAATAGTATTATAATTCTGAATATATTTTTATTATTCTTTTCTTCTCTTATCTCAAACATACTATTGATTTGAGGCTCACAACTAACGCAAATCACATAAAAAGTGGTCCAAGAATTTCATTAGAAAGAAATTTTCGTTCACTTTTTTCTTATTAGTGCTGAAAAACTTTGGCAAAACTATAATTAAAGAATGAATTCTTTTCTGTTGGTCTGAACTGAGTGTGTGTTTTCACTATTTAATAATCCTTTTCTAAAAGAATTGTTTAATACGTTTGTTGAACACTGAGAATAAACTCAATATAATCGCAAAAACAATATCAATATAAGTAAGTCTCAACTAAAGTAACTCTTATTATTGTTTATATTTTTTAATCAACAAAATAAGAAAAATGATAATAAAATGCGATTTTTTCTTATAGAAGAAAGATAATTGTTGAATTTGCAATTATATAATTGTGAACTTATAGAGTAAATGTTGACTAAACTTTACCAATTCATTAAAATTGTGTAAATACAATAAATATAATAATCCAGATCATCCAAATGTTTATACTAATAATTACTGTTAATGTAAATAAACAATTTCGAAAAATTAGTTCAATTTATATGTTTCATAATTAGAGACTTGATTTTTCGTAAATAAAAATTCTGTAAACTTATTTAGAAATTTTAAAATTTAAAAAGATTTTAAAATATCCAGTGAAATTCTTTATTGTCACTCATTAGCTTTGAGTTTTCATATTTGATTAATTTTTTACCGAAAGATTAACATTAATATCAAATAATTCAAAATAAAAACTTTGATACAATGACTT
>JAQFXN010002194.1:0-13218 GCA_034693365.1 Liacarus xylariae
AGAATGAGTATTAAGTATTTAATTATGTGCTGAAAACATTTGAATGCTTGTATGAAAACTATTGTATTTAATACAGTAATTAAGATTTTTATTTTAATGAATGTGAATTAAATAAAATATTTTTAATATAAAAAAAATATCATTGAAATACAAAAATGTTTATAAATATATTTATAATTTCAAGTTTTATTCAATCAATGAATTCATTGAATATAATCGGTATTGTTGTTAAAAAAAATATGCACAGTATAAAATACTTATAAATACTTTTATTTACTTAAAGACAATTCAATAAATTTGATTAAAACAAACGACAGTCTAAACGACAGAATTGTCCAAAAACTTAACTATAATTGGAATAAAACTCAAATATTGAAAGCAAATAAAACCAATACTAAGACCAATGCAAATTGGCTTAACTACAGGTAAACTAATTTAATTAATCAAAGCTAATTCAAAATGATTAAAAAATGAAATACAAAAGCTTAAAAAGTAAATAAATGTCAAAATTTTTAAATGTTACTAGCTAAAAATATATTGATGATATATTTACAATATTCATGATACCAAAATCGAGTTGAGTGAATAACGTGTATAAATAATAAAATTTAATTCAAATTTTCCATATAATAAAACTATTGCATCTATAGAAATATTTAATTTAAGGAGCGAAACATTTTTTTTCATTTAATTATTAAATAAAATAGAATTAATAAAATCAATATATCTATATTTATATTTAAGAATGATCATTGAGATTTTTATATTATTCTTATTATTGAAAATTCACTCGTCAATAGTAAATCAACTGACGATCAAGTGGCTGATGCGAATGCTACTGGTAAATATTAATTTGATTAATTTTTGAAATATTATTAAAATTACAGGTCGCAATGATTTAGTAGGATCATATATTTATCAATCTTTTATATATGTGCAATTTTTTAGTTTTGTGAACTTGGTAGTTTTTTTTAAATTATGTCAATCCGAGGACAAAGTTTGAAAAATGTTTATTTATCACTAGAATTTTTTTTTAAACCTACTAAGATCATGAATTAAAAGATTTGCTTATAAAGTCTCGGATATTTGTGGCTAACGTATTTGGCCTACGTCTGAAACCTTTTTATATTGTACTAACCATATGAAGTTCAATTAATGTTCAATTTTTTAGTTTCAAATTTAAATAGAATTATGTAACATTCTATTATTTGGAAATGCTTCAAAAACTATTAAAAGTTTTAATATTATTATTTAAGTTTAACCCAACAATGAATATTAATACTGGACAACACATGGGCAGCATCTAAAGTCTTCAGACGTAGGGCAAATTCAAGTATCCAACACTATAAAGAACAGAAAGCTTGAAAAAATGTCATGCAAAATTTTTCATTAGGAGAAAAATAGCGGCAAACCTGCTAAAATTCTGTTTTCTGCCATCTCAATGAAATTCTCATTAATTTAATTCTAACAAGAAAAATTTTAATATGTATATACTCTGTATTCAGTTGAAAATGAAACAACTAAATCGAATACAACCGCTATAATCGGCCCAATTGAAATGGAAAATATAATGGAAATTAGAAATCCATCATGGCTGGCAAATTTATCATCATTGTTTTCTCGATTACCATTGAATATAATAGGAGTGTTGCTTTTTGCATCCGTTTCTAAGTTTGCCCGGTTCCATAATTTAGCCAATTGTGCTGAAAAATTAAGTAATTCTTTTAAAATTTCAAATCTCTATACTCTTCCTATTTGCTATTTTATACCACATGAATTTTTATATGTATATTTCCCTAGTTTTAGTTTTGATTCTTGAATCTATTGATTTAAATAAAATAATTTCACAATTTATTGTATTTTGAAATATTAAATAAAAGCAATTGCATTCAATAAAAATGTTTGCTATGTGTGACAGTTTAAGATATAGGGGATTTATCGATCAAGAATTTTCGACTTTGACCAATCTCATTTTAAAAGATGTCATAAATTGATGCATTTTTCCAGTTAAGTCCATATTTCTATCTTTCATAGTTTTCGAGTACATTTTTTAAAAGTTTGATTTATAGGCAAATTAAGCCGGAAGTAAGATTTTCAAAAATTAATTTGATCCCCGCCCCCTGAATCAAAATATTCTGAAAATTATTGCTTTGCCTACATATAAGGTAAGGTTATTTTTTAAGTTGATTTTGGCGTAAAGTTCACGAGATTTTTTGGTAAATTTATACATTCACATACCAGGGGTCGGCCGAGTCAGGGGGATATAAAGGGTGGTATTTTGAGATAATTTTGCCAAAAAGGCAAGACGTACATTTTTTCGAAATTTTAAAAACGCACATGAGTAATGTGAAAATACGACTTTTTGCACTTTCGGTGCAAAAAATCAGGGAGTATTTAGGCTATACCCCCCTCCCTTGGCAATCCCTGTTCACATACACTATCTCTAAAATAAAAACAATTTCGAGATTAGTTGAAAAATCAGAAAACAAATTGAATATTCGAGTTTGAAAATATTACCGCAAGTTTCAACATGTGTCAATTAGTCTGGATCTATGCCTCGATTACTTAAATTCTTTAGTTAATTTTACCTTCAAATCTTATATTAGAAAAGGTGCACGATTTTTGTTTTATTTATTATTTTTTTGTGTTTAATCATTCAGTTATATCAATAATTACACAAAGATTTGAAAAAAAACATTCTTAAAAAATAAAGATTAAATCATTAGATTATCTCAAAGTTCATGATCGCATTGACAAAATCCGGGTCCCGTTTGAGGCTCAGTTCTCAGTCCTCTTTTAATCATTAGACAGTTTTGTTTATTGAATCGATTCACAGCATTCTTATAATTTGAAAAACTTTTTGGACTCCAAAGTCGTTCGGCTGTAGCCATAGCTCGTGGCCTATAATTAATAAATAGGAAATAAATGTTAAAATTTAAAATTCAACACAAAAATTCGTAAGGAACTAGATCCAGGTATAAAAATTTTATTTACAGTAATTATTCTTTAATCTAGCAATATATTTTATTAACTATTTACAATATTAGGAATTTTATATCATTTCTAAAATGTGTATGCTCATTTTTTTTAGCTTAGCTTATTGAAAAAATATATCATGATGAGAATTACAAACATCTATAGATCATCAATTAAAATTCCGCCTATCTTTGTTTAATCAGAAAAATCTTGTTCATTTCTCATTCAATTCTCATCATTAAATCACAGTTTATTATGTTATTAGAAATAATCAATCTTACCAGGTTCTGCTTATTATATTAGCCCCATTCATATATTCTGTCCAAACGGCTGCCTCCCCTCCAATAACCAGTTTATTCTGCGCATCCGTACCATTGAAACTGTGGGGTTCGCACGTGTAATATGTCTGCCAATCGGGTCCAAAGCTTATTAGATCCAAATACCAACACGAAGACAGGATAGCTCTGAACCCATTTGAGGTGACGTTATGCAACTCTGGGCGCCAGTACTTTTCGTGTTCTGTGCCCCACGAGCCGATCCACACGTGCACAACTGTGTCGGACTTGAGTTCCACACCATTGTTGAACACCTCCTCCCAAATGATATAACTTTTATTGAACTTTTCGACAATATTTAAGACTTTTTTCATATAATAGTCCTCTAGTTTTGCATAAGTCTTAATCCCTTTCTCTTCCATAAACTTCTTAATGTCTGGATTTGATTCCCAGCACTTGAAGTCCACTTCATCGCCACCCAAATGGAAATACTGATCGGCGAATGTTTCGGTCACTTCACCGAACAATTGGTCCAAAAACTGATAGACAGTGTCTTTTGAGGGATCGATTGGTCCGTATTTGCCATTACGAGTGCCATTAGTATAGCATTCTGTGAGCAAATTCTTCTGACTCTTACCCCACGACAGGGTATGTCCGGGTGTGTCGAACTCCACCACAACTCTTATACCTCTTTGTCGGGCGTATTCGATAACTCTCTTGACGTCATCGGCGGTATAGACATGAGTCACCGGATCATATGCGCCGTCAAGACTAAGGTCGGGGAACCGTTTGCTTACATAAGGAAAGGCCTGTTCGTCCACAATATGCCAATGGAATACATTGAGCTTATTATAGGCCATTGCGTCCAAATTCTCCAACAACACCCGCACAGGTATGTAATGACGGGATGTGTCAATCATAAGACCTCTATATCCAAAGCGTGGCGAATCAGTAATGTCTGTGTCGTTAACAGTGAATCGATTCGAACCGATATTTACCACTAATTGCGAAAACGTTTCCAATGCTCTCAATGCACCCCATATTGTGACCGACTGTATCTGTGCTTGTCTTGTGTTTGCATTGATAACTAGTGTATAGTTTTCATTCATATCCAAATGTGGCAATTGTTCGCTACAGTCCTTCACAGTGACTGTAATCGCCTCCAACTGTCCCGCATTGTTAGGGTCGTCATCGTTGGCCAAAGTGTCTAATGTGTTGTCTAAATAACTGTGACTATTGTCTTGTCGTCGACTCGATATAGTTCGGGAACAGTCCTGAATGAACGCCAAGTCCTTAGTTCTAGTGATAGCATTGGTTAAAAGTTCACATTTTTCACTGCTTTTGGCTATGAATTCAAATTTTTTTGAATCGATTACTAGATATTTGTTACTTGTGGTGGCATTTTGTGGATGTGGCCAAACATCTACCACAGCCTCCGCAGACTAATAGAACAAATTTAAATAAAATTAATCATAATTAAAATAAGTTTCAAAATCATTTTTATTTTGCATTCTTTTTAAACGTTTTCATGTTATAAAAATGCTATAATCCCTAAGTTTAAAAAAATTAACCAAAATTACCTCTACCTCTATAGCAGAGGTAACCAAGGTCGGCCGAGTCAGAGGGGATATAGGTGTGAGTATTTTTAGAAAATTTTCTTAAAAAGTCAAGGAGTATAAAAATTTTCAAGATATGAAAAATACACAGGGTATTCACCTATATGTGAATTTTTTAGCCTGCGGTGTAAAAAGTCAAGGGGTGGTATTTTACAAAATCTCAAACTCAGGTGGGTATATAGACTATACCCTCTCCCCTTGGCTACTCCTGCTCTATGGCCATGAGTATGTAAACCCTGGTTAAATAACTCAACTCGGTTCTATCAATTCAATATTTATGTGAAACTCCAATTAATATTCAATTTTAAAACAATCTAGTTTTCTTACTATTGAGGGATTCTAAGTGCGGATGAAAATTTGCAGTTTTTTAAAATTTTGAACAATAAATGGGATCAACCAAACTAACTTAGTTAGAAAATTATCAGGTTAAAAAGCAACAATATTAAAGATTAACAAGTAGAACGTGTAAATCAATAGTTTCCAATTTTTTAGAGATATGGGAAAAAAATTTTTGGACAGAGTATTCATTTTACTAAACAAGAGTAAAGTTTATTGAATAAACATTTAATATTATTAATTAATTTTTATTAATAAGTTTTCAATCATTTCATACCTTTATATTAATTTGACTCAAAATAAATAAATTGTTTAATAAAAATAAACCTTTTAAGGCAAACATTTTTCAGTACACTTTTTTGCTGGATGAATTGGTGAAACAACCAAAATAGCAACCAATAAATTGAAACTCACTTATATTGAAAATGAAAAGTTCAAGTGTTCGTCTGTTTTTGTTCCCAAATGGAAAACTCTTTTTATATAACAAGAGAGAGATCTTATCAAATAAAGCGTCGTTAAGTGTATTTAAACAAAACAACAAAAAAGTATCGGCTTTTTAAGATTATTTTAATGATATTTATGTCCTCTTAAAGTTTAGGATATGATTATAAAACAGTAGAGAGTAAAAACAAATCTTATTTATACAATCAATACAATTGATTTTATTTTATTATACCTTAGTTTCAGATATTTTAATACAAAAATTCCATTTCAGTAACTTTATATTACTGGCTATTTCTCTAGCTTATAAGAGTATCAGGGCTATTGCACTAGTCGTAATTGAGATTGGGTGTGCATATCAAATAAACTAAAACAATATATTTTTGCTCTTCTCATAAGAAAAAGCCGATATTTAAACAAGGCTCGTTAACAGGACAGAGATGATCAAATAATGTCGGCCGAGACAGAGGTGGGATAATCTATCCAGCTAATAGACTACTTTTTTTTATTAATTTGCTTGAACGATAGCAACAAATGAGTTTGAAATAAAAACTTAGAAATTCATAGAAACTGTATAAAAAAAACTATATTTTAAATTATTTAGGATTACAATTAAGCCTTCGGTCACTAATTACTTAAAAAATATAAAATAAAGCGAAACAATATGAAAGCAGTATATTAGCTGGATAGATTAAAATCTTGAGTTTATGTGGTGTATCTATAGAAATTTTTCTCAAAATGCCAGGGGATAAACAATTTTCAAAATTGAAAAATGAAAAGGGAGTAAGGTGAAACTAAAATTATTTTCCATATGGAGGAAAATAGTCAGAGAGATGGGGGGATATTTTGCAAAATTTTCGAGACAGGGGATATTTAAGCTATACCCTCTCTCTTGACATATAAGCAAGGTTGATTAATGTGATGAAATATGTTTACAGAAAAATTGTAATTCTTAATTAAATGTAACTTAGGATTCAAAATCTAGTTTTCTAGTTTTTCGCACAAATGCATTCAATTACCCATGCCACTATTGAGAGAGCTTGCATATCTCTTGTTTAACCAAACAAACAAAATGAATTCTTTTTGTTTGTTTTTTATCTGAGGATTGCATTCCCAAAAATCGGATCCAATTTATATTTATCTACAAAACCTGTTTTATATCATTTGTCTCGTTTAGAGATTCAAATCAATGATATGTAGACTAAATTTACAATAAAAGTTTGTCCGATTATTTCGTTGAACAATGAGTTCAACTTTCACTTAATTAAACATAATATGTATGTTTGTATTAACTCTAATAACAATCAAACGGGAAAATTTCTGAACATTCATAATAAACTCATTAGTTTTAATAATGATAATAAATATTGTACAGTATCCTATTATATTTTGCAGATTTCTAATAGTACAACTATAAGAATCTATTCTTATTTGTGCACAATTTCGAAAATCACTTAAATCTGATATTCTTATGATAATTAAATTATTAATCATGCAGATATTCCCACCTCAATTCAAATCCAATACTCTCATTATTTAATTTATTATATTTTTATTTATTAATAATGTTTTTGTTTAAGACGTCCGCACAGAATATCAACAGTAGTTGAGTGCACGGCGTCTATAAATAACAATAAAATTCAAATTCATATTAGTGTAAAATAGCTAACTATTCATTTTCAAAGAATATTATTATGGCTTTTGATTCGTTGACTAATTCTAATGAAATGATTACAGAATATTTTTATTAACTCCGCTTTCGAAGAACAAGGAGTATATAAATTCATTTCTACATACATTAGACATGGCCTCAGCCAAAAAGACTGTTTTGGAATTGAGTGAAATAATAACAAATAAGTTCTCATATTTAATATCCCAAGATTAAAGTAAAAAAAATATTCTGTACAATTAATTTCATTTGAGCAGAGAATTTGGTTTTTATATCTGTATAATTAATACAGTAATTTAAATACTGTTGTGATTTATGTACAATAAAAATAAGTTTTTACAGTTTCATAATTAAAATTATAATTCTTTTGAATAGAGCAGACGTGCTGATTTTAGTTTGCCGCCTTTGAAAGTTTCAAAAAATTAGTAAACTTTATTTGTTTTCATTGAATTATTACCATTATATAGCATGAAATATTAATAAAAATCGTTACTCAAAAACAATATTATTTGCCTAGAAATTAGAGTTTATTCCTTGAGTTGAGTTAAATTAGAGTTGAATTATTGAATCTTTCTTAAGTGATAGAAAGTCTACTTTACTTTACAATTTAAATGAATCTATTGTTTGACTTTTATTCATTCAATTAATCTTTCTAAACCTCTCCTTTACTTATAAACTGTACAAGAATATATGAATCACTGCACGTTCTACTTATCTTTTTTGTAATATAATATAAAATCATTTGCTTTTAAACACTATTTCATACAATAAAAATATATGCTTATATTCCTGCTATTGGCCAACATTTTGGGAAAGGGTTTGCGTCAAAATATTATTGAATTATAATTATTTTTATTCTAATTGTTTGTTATTTTTTTAGATAACGGATTATTAATAAAATCGAAATTTTTGCAAATATTCTTCAATATTGTTGTTGACATTCTGTAAGTCTGCACAACACTATTGATGTATTCTATTATGCATTTTATAAATATTAAATTAATTGATTTTTCTTTTACTTTCAGATTAATGAACTAAATTAAAATAACTGGAGAAACAGAAACATATAAGGAAAGTGTCCAATACATCCACTATTAAGCGGTTTCTATATCTGTTTATTTATTTCATTTATGGTATTTTCAAATATTTTATAATTTAATCTAATTTTTCTTTCTGTATTTCAAGGGTCAGAACCAAGCAATGGAAAAATCAAGAAATGGTCTGAACTTCAGCGGGCAATGGGGCAACATTTGTGGCCTCACAAGTACAAAGACAAGTGCAACCCCTGTCTGATACTATGATTAATCCACAGCCAAGTATTAGTGGACAAACAGTAATAATTCTATGTCAGTGACAGTGTTATACAAATTGTATCCGTAAATAATGTCGACATTCAAACACAAAGAAATTCTTTTCACTATTACAGTGTTCTCACAAATATGTCTAATGTTTATCAAATCAATATCATTAAGAGGTTTGGAAAATTCTCACATCTAATCCGGATAGTTATCTTTGGTGGCCATCTGATCCTCCTTTTGAGGATTAGGAAGCGGGCACTGATGTCGGCTTTTTACAATGGATACAAACGTAGAATGTCACCAATTGTGCATGGATTGTAAGTAAATTAAAATTAAGTCTTCAAATTTATATTTCTACATGCATATTATATCTTGATTATGGTGTTGGGTATGATATATAATATTTTTAATCCATAAAATAGAAATTAGAATGTGTTGGCGAGAGCCGAATCATTTTAAATTATTGGAATAGTTGTAGAATTATGTGTTTAATGAAATATTAAAATTTCAGATCTTTTTAATTAAATTTTTGAATCAGTTTTCCATTTCTGAGCGCAACATAAGAAAGTGTTTTAAGATCAATTGGTCTGCCATTTTAGCCTGACAGAATGTCTTTCTTTTGTATATCAATACAATTCACAATGTATTCCTCCAAATCCAGATTTCAAATCAGAAAAGATATTAGCTCCAATTATTAGGTAATTTTTCAGATAAAAGCGAACTTTTTCTTCAAATAAAAGAAATGAGATACCATTCCTATTTATATCTTCTGTAATCCCTGAATATTTAGTCATTAGATCTACTTTACGTATATCATGACATATTTTCGCTTCCATTACATGATTATTTGATTGATATTTGGAAATAATGTGTGTATATTGGGTAATAGCTACACAATCTGCCAGAATATTATTGGTTTTTAAGTCACGGACGAATTCGATATCCAGACCGCGGCTCAGTAATAGATGGTAACAGTAATTATGTAGAACACATGTGAACTTATATGAGAAGTCATTGATTAGCGGCGTTTGCCTCTGCGGACAATACCAAAACGGCGGTGTTGAGGATTTAGTCTAGGTTGAGATTCCTTTACTTTAAATTTGTCTCTCATCTGTTGCCGCTTCTTCTTTTTGTTTTCACGATTTCTTCTGTTTCTCAATCTTTTCATCTCGGCGATTTCTTCTTTTGATCTCTTGACGAAACGGGGCTCTGATAAAGCTGTCATCGACTCGGTAACACAAAAGCCAGGTCTCGTTGTCATTATGAAGCACTGAACAAACTTCTTTAATATTTATAATCCAAGAATGATAATCTATTCTCAGGTTTACGAGAGCTTTTTCTAATTTCGATTTGTTGTATATATCAATCTGTCACAATGAAAAAGATTTTTTAATTTTATTCTAATTTTGGTGTAACCGTTCAAAATTTTCTGCACTTTAATGAATTTTTCACTAACATATGATTCAAGTCCTTGCTTGTTTCTGATCACTTTTCTGGGATTTTCCAGCGTTGCCTCAAATAACTTCATGTCTTTTTCAACTAAAAGCTGATTTTGATTAAATTTCGTTTTCTCTTTTGTATTCTATGAGAAATAGCTTTTTTATATGATTTATTTTTAGTTTATAATAAACTTCTTTCGTATTGATGTTTCATTTAATGATGTTTTAAGCGAGCCTGAGTTTTCGCTGATCATCGAAATGATCCTAGCTTGAACGAGCGTCAAAAGCCACAAGGGCTCAATCAAGGGAATGATTCACAAAACCCTATCACGAAGAACTCAGACTCGGGGACAAGGGCTGGGCCGCTTCATTTATCAGAAGCGCAGATTATATCGCTGCGCTCACTGTAGCCGTAATCACAAACACAAATGTCTTTAAATCTATAAGTGGAACACTTCGGATCCACCCTCAGGCACCAAAATGTAAGGCTTTTTCACTTTTCCGACCAACTTTCGTATCTTATTGGACCACCCGTCTACCGGAGCAATAACAGGTCCTCTCTGGTAACAAATATGGTAAGGTGTATCTAACAATAGTGATTTAATCGGAGGCCAAATGGTGTCGTCCACTAGTCCTAAAAAGAGAGTGATAATACCTATAGGTTCCGAGGACTTACCAATCCTCGGAAACTCGATTGCCCAGTAGACCCATCTAACCTAACGACCAGGAACCGAAGTCCCGGCCTTAGCCTAATAAATTAAACTTAGACTTACTGCAATGAATGGACTTCGCCTTTATTGAATAAAACCAAAACCACTGTACAGAGTAATACGTCCTATCGGCTCAAGTGTCACAACCAGAATCTCCGATAAGTTTCACTACACTCTCCTGAAGTTCTAGAACTGAATGATATCGCGCATGTCTCAATCACAATGCACTTCAAGCCTATTGGCGGACAGGTTCCTCAATCCTAATCTTACTGATTGACCAGTCCACACGTGTGGTTAAAGCCGTGTGCAAACTGGAAAACACATAAATCTGTAGTGATGTCCAGACCGTACAGGAGAGTCCATAAGACTTATAGGTCACAATTTAGGGAAAATCCCTTTACATAACAAATGCCGACTCAGACAAATACAATAAATACATGTAATATAGTTATGAGTAGAAAATATAGACCTATAGTGTTAGATATGTGACTAATAATAAGCTAAGGCATACATAGAATAAGCTTATGATAATAGCGCACAGAACGGCTTATAGATAAAAGATAAGGCCTAAATGCATAAAATATCAATTGTATGATTATTGAACCATTGCCTTTATGGTCCTTAATATTGACCGTAAACATAATAAATGTTACAATATGATCAGTTAATGGTGATCTTGAGATATATTAATCATGTGATGTTAATAGATTAATTTAATTATCATCTTGAGATATATTGAACATGAGATGATAATTGGTTCAGTTAACAGTGATTTTGAGATATGATTACCATCAGTTGATAAAAGGATGAATTAATGGTGATCTTGAGATATACTAACCATGAGACGATAATAGGATCAGTTAATAATGATCTTGAGATATATTGACCGTGAGATGAAAATAGGATCAGTTAATAATTATATTGAGATATATTGACCGTGAGGTGATAATAGGATCAGTTAATGGTGATCTTGAGGTATATTAACAATGAGATGATAATAGGATCAGTTAATGGTGATCTTGAGATATATTGAGCATCAGATGATAATTGGATCAGTTAACAGTGATCTTGAGATATTTTGACCTCAAACCTCCACTTCAAACCTAACTTAAAAACATCTTTACGTTATAAGTAGGCTATGAAATAATTTTCAAATTTTTTTGAGCTAGGGATCCTTTTAACATTTAACATCATCCGCATTATTTCTATTATACTTATGAATCATAAGTTATGATCCAATCTATTTTTGACATTTAAATAAATTTATAATTAAAATACTATTTAATTTGAATCTGAAATCGAGATCTTGTAATATAATTTGTTCTGTACTTTATTTATAGACTATATGTTTTTCATTTTAGCATGTTGTCTTTTCTTCTATTTAATAATATGGAATATATATATATATAAAATTGAAAATATATTGTTGGACTCAGCCCTGCGGGCATCAGTAACGCATTGTCGTAGCTCTAGTGAGTGCAAAACTTGTAGGTTTCTCTATTGAATAAATACTTTAAACCAATAATATAAGACGAAAATGATTGGCAAATGATTGTCACTCGTATGCAACAGAGACTACCAATGAAAAATGTGCATCAGAATAAAGAGATCAGAACAATTGGAATAGACCTAAACGTGATTTCGTGCCAATGACTCCGAAAAACATTGCATTCCCTAAACTGACACAAGATTTGACATTCATAACATTGGGCTCATATCAACTGAAAACATGTTTCACATTCTGTAGAACATTTATCCCAACAATGAATATCCGTCTGAAATGTATAAAATAACATCACACGAAACCATCTTAAGAATACATTTCTAATCGAGACATAGAAATTCAAAAACCTATATCTCATACACAAAATTTGAAAACAATGGGAATATTGTAAATGCTATTACAGAATATGCATGCAACTGTCTCTCTGGCAATAGAACAGTAGGAATGTGCTTTCATGTGACGAGTTTAATATGGTATCTCTCTGTCGGACAATATACAGATATGACAAAATATAGTAAATACGTGTCTCTATTAAATAGTGAAGAATCAGACATTTCAGATGAAAATTCAGATCAGATATGGTCGATGAAGTGTAATATAGTGTAATATAATGTAATACAGTGAACAGTGAAAAGTGAAACTTGTTCTCTCGGAAGGGAGAATCTTTTGCAATTTAACATTAAAATCTATAGGTTTTGACCATCACAATATAGAAATAAATTTATAAATTTACCAAAAAATCTCGTGAACTCCACTTCAAACCTAACTTAAAAACATCTTTAAGTTATAAGTAAGCTATAAAATAATTTTCAAATTTTTTTGAGCTAGGGTCAAATTAATTTTTGAAATCTGCATTTTTGGGCTAATTATCCCTTATCTCAAAATTTCAAAAATTAATTACTCGAAAACCATAAGAGATAAAAATATGGTTCCAATTGGAATAATGTGTCCTCT
>JAQFXN010002195.1:0-13217 GCA_034693365.1 Liacarus xylariae
AGAACCGAGACCTAAGAACCACTGAATATTTTACTGGGAAAGCGGAGTTATGTATATTAATGGTCATTCTTGTTTTAATCATCAAATTCTTGCAGAATATAATTAAAAATGAATCAATCTAGCAAGAATTGCTAGATCAAAAGGGCTCTATGTCCTATATTGGGTGAGAGCTTAAGTACATCTAGCAGGTAATATTATGTTATTTTAAGCGATGTTTCCTTTTTTAGGTAAGAGTACCAAAACTCATTTGATCGGAAGCTTTTACTAAGATTGCTTATCGGTTACTGTTTTTTGCCTGTTATTTTAGATAGTCATTTTTTAGTTGTGTACTCAGTGCTATTCAGGACACCCTTGCGCATATGTGAGTAACATAACATAAATCAAATATAGCCAGTTGGTAAATACATAAAATTACCTGAATTACTGTTCATAATTCTATATACATGCCGTTTTCCTTATTCGCTATTTTGTACTAATTCCAAAGTTTAGAAAAAATTAAATCCTAGATTCAACAATAATTTAGCCATGCACCTTTTGCAACTTTTGCCTTATTTACTTTAACAATAAATGTGTTTAAACAAGCAAATTATTAAGAAATTATATTACGCATCTGTGAACATACGATGAATTTACAAAATAGCATGTAGAAAAATTATAATTGAAGCTATTATAAATTAATAAAGGTGCATTCTTAAGTCTCATTGCTAATTTGAAATAATAAAATATCACTTTAAATTGACATAATAGTTATTTAAGCTAAATTATTCAATGTCATGCTAATTCAGTAATAGTATTAATTTCTTAATTACACGTCTACTCATCCTGGCTTAATTAAATTTAGCATACTTCATTGGCCTATTATTATATAATCAAAGGGGGCAGTGCTTAGTGTACATTAAATATAAACATAACGGTATCTCAAATATATAATTCAGTACTTTTGTATACAGAACTCAAATAAAAGTGATATTTATCTCAATATTAAAAAGTACTAAATCTAAAGAAAATGATGTATTGTATCAGTGAATAGCATATATGAATGTGTGCGCAGAATCACTATTTAAAGTGTTATCTCAAATGTGAGGTAAATATTGTGGAGAAAAATCACAAACAGTTTTCATTCAAAAAGAGAGGAAAAAAATATATTTCGCAAAACATTCTATGAATTGAATTATAAATTGAGACAAAACGCCATCACTTTGTCTGTCATTGATATTCATATTATAATTAATTAATTAATTGTTTATTATTTACTGTTTATATAATTATCTGTTAATCAAATGATAGATATTTTTTGTTTCAATGAAATGAAGAGAAAATATGAGACAAAATCTGATTTCAATAGTCAGAGACGAGAGATATGTTATGTTGTGTTCAATACATTCGTTGCTATGAATTGCAATTGAATTTCGGAGATATTTATTGAATTAAATGTTTGACTGAATTGCTGTTTAAATATCAACTAAATTCATATTTAATTACAAATAATAATGAAATTAATTCAAATATTATTTTATGTGATTTTATTAATGGTTTTTATACCCCTTTTAACCATTTATTTATTCGACACCAATAGTACTGTTAGTCCAAAGTCGGCGAACAGTCTATCACTTGAACTCCAATTAACTAATCGTTTAATTGAATTATCGGATCGTTTAAAACACACACAAATGCTGTCCACCGATAGGAAACGGGACATAAACTCACTGAAGGCCGACATCAATGAGTTGAGAGAAACCATTAAATTAAATCTATTGAACAGTAATTACAAGAATTTGAATCAATTGAATGAATCAAATATTAGACAATTGTTTAATAGTCTTAAAAACACAGGTATTTTCACATTTTATATATATTTATGATTTTGTGCTTTAAATAATATATTTTTAGTCAATCTTTTTATGTTTCAGTTGTTTTTTTGATGTGATTTTACATTTTTGGTTATTTTTGTCTATCAATTAATTTTAATTTGGGCTTAATTTTGTTCACTTTATTAATATTTTATTAAATGTTTATTTTATTTGTTTTTTCTATCAGTTTTGTTTGTTTTTGGGTTTATTTTGTTTTAGTTTTTAAAAAATTTCCCCTTTTTTTCGTTTGAATTTTTTTTATGTTTTTCAACCATTCAATCGATAACTTATTTTTAATATTTTTAACAGAATTTTTTAATTCTTCTCATAAATAATGCGATTATTAAGTGTTTTATAAAATTATTTTTCAACTTTTCAACTCATGTTTTGATTATTATTGTAATTAAAAAAATTTTAAAAACTTTTTCTAATTTTTTTTGAAAAGTTTTTTTCTCGTTTTTTTACTCTTAAAAAACTCATTTAAAATTAAAATATTTGTTCACATTTTTTTCGGTTTTGTTTTACAATAAGTCAGTCAACAAATCGATACAAAAAAAGAAATAATTTTCATTTATTAGTTCCAGATTTTGTTTGAGTAAATAAAAGTATTTTTAGAATAATTTTTTTATACACGAAATATATTTTTATTCAGTAATTCTTTCCTAACTTTAGATAAATTATTAGTTTTTTCTTATTTTTTTTTTATTCACATATTTATATTAATAGTTACGACGATTTATAGAAATATTCTTTCGGAAACTTTTTATTTCTGTTTCACATATAAAAAAAGAGTTATTTTTCTATTATAGGAAACAAATTCTTTACAGAAATATATTTTCCTTTTAATTATGAATTCAATGCATAAAATCCTAGAATTTATTTCTGTATTCAAGTCTCGCAAAAGAGAAGAAGACTTTAGAAGTTTTTTTTGTTACTATTCTTAAGGAAGACTTCTATTCAGTTATAATGTTTAGAAAGAATTTGAATTTAATTAAAAATTTATTAATTTATTTCCCTTTGAGACACAATTATTTATAATTTATTAGTCTTTTCTTTATTATTCGGTTCTCTTCTCTCTTATTATTTAATATCCGATTAAAAAAAAGTTCATCAAAAATAAGAAATTAAGTTCAAATAGTTTTTTACGTAAATATAATACTAAACAAGTTCTCTTTTTCTCTCTCTCCCCTCCCTCTCCCCAGTCTTTTAATCTTTAATTTTACGGTAATTTTGTGTTGTTTTTGTTCTGTTGTCTAACAGTTTTACTGATATTCTCTTTATTGAACTCAAAATCCTTTATTTTTTATTTTTATTTAAAGATTATTAACAACTTTTTTCTCGTTAACTATAAAATGTATAAAATAATGTCTCAAATGATTAGATTCTTTGTTTTGAACTTGAGTTTGTGTTCATTTTTTGTTTTTATGTTTTATGACTATTGAATATGAATGAAGTACTTTGTTTGTGAATAGAGATGTCCAGACAATTGATTGAAATTAACAAGAACACTCTGGTAAAAGAGATGCCTCTTACAAGTTAGATCACCCAAATAATTATGTCATGGTACTTTTTAGACCATTATTGACCCTTATCTGGAGGTATGTTAAAAACACATTGTATTTCATTGAAATGGATCAAAAAAAATTTTAAATTGCACGGGTGGAAATTCAAAATATGCACAAATGACCCTCAAAATAACCTAACGACATTATTTTGGTGACATTCTAACCATGGCTGTTCGCGCAAATCTGCTTTAACTCTACTGTCAAACATTTAAAACCGGTTTTTGCACCTAAAAATTTTCCATTCTTCTACCTCAACCTATAATTCCTGTCCATCCCTGTTTGTGAATTATATGATTTGCCAAATTTCAGACTATATTCACTAAAGTGTTTCAAATAATAGTAATTTAACAAAAACTCAAAAAAATTATTTCTCTTTTTGAGTTTTTTATTATTGTTATTGAATTCATCGATAAATAAGTTAAACCTTTATTATTCCATATTCTCTATTGAATAATAGTATAAAATTATTTTAATTTTTTTGACAATAAAACAATTTATTCCTAAATATAATGTTTTATATCCATTGAATTGTATTTATGTGCAAAAAATAAAATGTGAATCCCGTCTGAAAATCGTTAAAATCTAATTCAAACTATCATTTGATTCGATAAAATCTATTCTTATATCTAATGTAATAGTATTTGATTTTTTATCTTCCGTTGTATTACTTTAATTCATATATAATTCGATTAAAATGCATAATAAATGTGTTGTTTTTATGCATAACTGGTTTCCTTCAGTCAAAAAGAGATTTACTATTCGTTGATTCGTATTATTATTAGGATTTGAATGCATTTCTAACTCCAAATAAAACAACACAAAACGCATTTATAAATTTATTTTTATGAAAAAACACAATTTTTTTAGATATTATTTTTATGAGTGAAGAGTTTTTTGACCCCATCTTTATATAATATGTTTAATAATGTGTTCGCAGAGAGAATAAGGAGTGAAAACACAACTGATTTTTGTAATTTTGTTGCTGTCATTCATTCAGATTTTTTTCCGGCACTTAAATCTCTGGTCCTATTATTCGAGAGAGGATTTTCTCTAATTACAAAATACTTTTTAAAATACCTTTTTTCTCTTCTCTTCCCTCCACTCCTCCAATATTCTCCCTCTGTATGTATGTATGTGCCTATTGTTGTATTACCGGTATATTAGAAATTCTGAATCAGTTTTTTCTTTATGTTTAAGATTTTATTTTGTTTTCACACACTCTTTGGGATCCTCTTGTGCTGTTCTGTTCACAACTATTATCTTTTTTCATAATTAATCAGTTTTAACGGGTATTGTGCTTTATAAATTTACAGACATCCCATCCCTTATGCCCTAATACTATGCGCACCTAATGCTAGTCAATGAGAGATAATGCTAGGAAGTAAGCTTGGAAATAATGAGAGTGAAAATAATAAAAATTAGAGACATTCTTGCGACTTTTTAACGATTCATTAATGAGGATTTGATACTTAAATTTGATCATATTTGTGTGTTTTCTGTCTAGCTTAATTTACATTTTCAAATCTAAAATTTCACAAAAATAAGTTATTCAAGTGTTTAAACCGGTTAAAAATACACAGATGTCTGTTCCTTAATTATTCTCTTTAATATGAATTCAACTGTTAATTCTTGTTTTCTTTAGCTTTATTTTACTTATTAATTGATATATTAATGTGTTCTTTAAGCTTAGATTATATGATATAAACATCTAATGTAATGATAGGTCTTTTCATTTTTGTTTGTTTCAGAAGTGTATTTTGCATTTAATTTAAAAATAAAGTTCAGTTCATCTGAAAAAAGTTACATTAATTACAGTCCATTCAACCCATCCATTGCCACAAATTCGACAGTAAATTCACATTTAGTTTATTTAAATAGTATTTGTCGACACATTAAATAACAATTTATAGCCTTTAAAATTGAGTCTCACTTGAGAGACACAAAAGTAACAAAAAAAATAATTTTAGGAAATATCAGGAAAAATAAAACGAAAAAAATAGTTTCTGATAATAAATAACATTATAAACAGATTCACCACTTAATGGTGTCTTCAACGACACTATTAAGTCGACTTCTCTCTCACTTAATATGAGAATAAACTTAAATATGTTTTTTAAGTTCAGTTTTATTCCCAGTTTTTCTTTTTTTCATTATTTTTTTACCGAAAATAAAGTCGTTTTAAGTGAATAAAAATCTCATTAAAGTGTCAATAGATGTACAGCTATTTAGCCATTAATAGTGTTTTTATTAAGTGATGTAAAATACAACTTATTTAATATTTCTCATTATTTTCTGTTTGTCTTTTCCCCTATTATTAAAGGTCGTGATTCTCGCTCTTCATTGATGTCTTCAGATGTCCTGCAGTTGCCATCCATTTACCACTTTTTGCCTCATTTACTCTCATCGAGTGATTCATTAAAACCTGCGTTTCGTTTGTCGAAATCGACCCGAAATTCCGTTACAATGGTTTTTGGGGTTCCGACGGTTAAACGCGAAGTCGAATCATATTTAGTCTCAACTCTTCATAATCTAATCGATAATCTCTCACATGAGGAACGATTAGAGGCCTGTATTGTAGTATTTATTGCTGAGGTATTCATTCAAACATTCATTTCTATTCAAAACTATTGACACAATTTGTGACATTATTTATAAATAATTTAGAAAAATAATTAACAATTTTTGATTCAATAATTAAATAATTTAATGAATAGAACTGAAAAAAATGGTTTCAATAGATTTTGCTTTTAATTATACAATACTTTCTTTCTTTTATACAATTCTTATTGAAGTTATTTTAGTTTTTTATTTTTTTAATCAAATTATTAATTGTTTTATAATTATTCCAAAGACTGACTTCGAGTATGTATTGAAAACAGCGAATGAATTGGAGTCACAATTTGGAGAACACATTGATTCCGGTCTACTGGAGATCATAGCGCCGCCCGTTTCCTATTACCCGAATATGTCTTCATTGAGACAGACATTAGGCGATCCGATAGAGAGAGTGCACTGGAGGTCGAAACAGAACTTAGACTTCGCTTATCTAATGATGTATTGTCAGCCAAAGGCCACATATTATGTGCAATTGGAAGACGACATTCTCACTAAACCCTCGTATTTGACAAAAATGAAAAGATTCGCCGTTAAGAGTTCACTACAGAAGAAGGAATGGCTTATACTTGACTTCTGTGTTCTCGGATTTATAGGTTATTATCAATCGATTTGTTTATTCGCTTTTCTTATTATTTTAATCAAACTCTCGTTTACTAAACAAACAAAAAGACAAATGCATACAATTGCGTATGAAAATCGATATTCAACACTAAACCCCCACTCCTTTGCTCCTTATATAAGAATATTCCCCCATTAGAACACTTTTTCTTTTCCTGATATTAACGATTGGTCTTATGTTTATTTTGTTCTCCAATTGTTTTATTTTTATAATTGATATTTAGTTTATTGTGTTATTTATAGGGAAAATGTTTAAGTCAGTGGATCTCTCGATGTTTATAATATTCTTCATTATCTTCCATAACGACAAACCGGTTGATTGGCTTTTAGAGCATTTAATACAAACAAAATTGTGTCGCTTTGATAGAGATCTTAAAGAATGTAAGAAACAGAAGGACTTGGTTTGGCTCCACCACAAGCCATCACTATTCCAACACATCGGCACTCATTCCAGTCTCAAAGGAAAGGTCCAGAAATTGCGTGACAGAGGGTTCGGCAAACTGTCTCTCTATTACTCACATAAAGACAATCCAATGGCAGAGGTGTCGACAACACTGAAGCACTATAAGGGACACTCAATCCAAAGGTGCTATTTTGGCGATACCTTCTTCTGGGGAATGACACCCAAAAGGGGTGATAATATTACGTTTACATTCGTTCCTCCCATTCCTCTCGAAAGGTATTTATTATTTGTTTGAAAAAATGTATTCCTTTTTACTTTTTTCTCGAAATAATGTTTGATTTCATTGAATAAATTTTGATTTAAATATAATTTATTTCTTATTATAGACTAAAAGATCAAAAATAAGTGAATATTTAATAATAAGTTATGTTTATTGAAGAATATATGCATTTATATTAGATTTTAGAATAAATTATACTCCTTTTTATTGAATACTTTATAATTCATGTTTAATCAAAATATCTGTCCCTCTATTGGAATCCCTACTGTTATTATAACAACTTTTTTTTATATCAATTTCTTTAAGTATTTTAGCATTTTTTAGTCTTATATTCTGATATTATGTATATTTTTATTTCTTGTATTTTCAATTCAAACTTGAATTCAACTCTAGTTTTAGTGTTTGTTTTCAATTTTAAGAAAAGAGTTATTTATAATAACTTTTATAAAGAATCGATTGACTAATGCTTGGAATCATTATATTTAATGGACAGGTATTTCTTTCGGACCTCTAATTCCGAACATCCAGAGGACAAACTAATTGAGGCGAATGTGGAAGTATTACCTCTTAATAAAGTAACACAAATACCAAACCATTTGGAGATCACATCTGACGGCTATTTCGTGATCGGAGGCTTCAAAATGATGAAAGGAATGGCCAATGGATTTGTGCCTCACGTTCTCAGTCCTGTCAAACAGTTAAGGATCAATATTACAACTGATTCTGATCGATGGGTTATCATTAATGAGGTATTCAATTGATTCCAAACTATATTTCGTGACTTATTTTTTTAGAATTTTATTATTTATTGATTTTGTTTTCTTTTTAATTTCAGATTATTATTAAGACATTCAAAGAGGATATCGAAAACGAAATAATCAATTGATAAGACGTTTATTATATAAAAACTAATTAATTTTAAAAAATAGTATTATTTTTTTGATGATATTTAATTGGTTTTTGTTTAGTTATATAAAAAATACCGTTAATTATTGAAAATCTGATTATACTCTGTAATTATTAGATTCTGTGCCTCAAACCTGGCATTCGTTATAATGGAATTTGGATTTTGTTTTTTTACTTCAATCCGAAAAGTCATTCCGTTATTTGTTTTTATATCTTATAAATAGTAGAAATATCTGTTAATCCAAATAAGCAATCGATTTATACAAGGAATCTGTTCTTGGATTCGAGTAATCAGATCTGTTGTCAAAGTTATAGAGAGTAGAGGAATGCAATTGTGAGGTCTATAAGACTTAAGTCAAGCCTTTTGGTCAGAATTAATAAATGAATAGAATATGAGATGCAATTCCATAGTGTTATTCGATACTACAATAGTATTGCGATTTTATATAAATTCAACTGAATATTGATTCGAACAAAACCTGGAAATATTTTCGGTCAGTTAAGACAACTTTAACCCCCATTCCCTACCCATATATGAAATGTTTAAGAATAGGGAATTTATTATAAATTTACTTCAAAATTGGAAATTGTTATGAACGCAAATCACTGATAAGCAAACTATGTATTTACTTTAACTATACGCCTATACCCCCCCCCCCCACAAACACATGATAAATTAAAAGGGAATGTCTAATCTTATTCAAACGGGGATTTATTAACTCAATGTCATTTCAATGAGTTCTAACCCACGCATGGATTCGGAAAAGTTTTGAAGAAATACAAATACCACTCCACTTGCCAGCACTTGCCAGTAGCCTTTAAATAGGGGTGATAGGGATGCCCAAAGACCTCGAAGTAAGGGGGAGGTATAGGATACAGATGAGCTTGATTATTCCTTAATCTTTATTTCGCTTATTTTTAATTTCAGAGTTGTTGTCATCAAAATTCTTTTATAAAACCCAATAAACAGATATTTCCACTCATTTATAGCCGTTGTTCACCAAAAAACTGTATTTAACAGTCCTTATTGACCACTAATTTATTGATTAATTTTGTGCCTTAAGTATCAAATTATAGAGTAATTCTTATTGTATTTCACTATTTATTTTATTTTCTAGAATTTACTACAATTTTATCAAATCTCGAATCAAAAGTTACAATTTGTTTGTTTCGAACATTATATAAATCTTTTCTAAAAAAAATCGATTCTATATATTAAGACTGTTATATCAATTCTTTAGACACAATTTAAAACATTATTGTTATTATTGAATTAAATTTAATTAAGAATTTGTTGTTTTTTTTGTTGCAAACATTTTATTATAATATAATTTTTAATTTGTGCCAACCCTTTGACAAATATTGACAAAGTATTCAATTTAATACTTGAACACAATTTTTAAAACTATTTTTAAAAACAATTTCATTTATTCACAAACTTATTAAATACAAATTTTAAAATTCATTTATTATCTCCCAATAAAAATCTGTTAAACCATTTTTTGTTAAACAAATTCACAGTCGAATTCGGATTTTGCAATAAATTTTTGTCAAAAAATATTTTAAGATTTAATTAATTTATATTATATGAGTGAAGAATCAAGAAAAGTTTCTTTTCTGGTCAGATAATAGGCTTTTGGTTTTTGATCTACTGTAATACCTTTCAGGAACAGAAAAGAATATATTTTAGGATAATAACATGGATAATGAATGGCATATTATGTCTCAACTTAAATATTTTATAATGTTGAAATTAAATCAGCAATTATTGCATTGTAATCCATGTATGCGAAGAGAATCATAGATTAAGCATGATAAGTTAGGTTGATAACAGTGAACACTGCAGTCTTACGTACAGTATTGCTCAGTGTTGAGTTTGCATTGTTGGTTCAGTTATTCAAAATAAATTAACTTTTAAATAATTTACCTTTGATTATTGGATTATCTGTAAAAACTAATAAAACAATTTATAAATAAATGTTTTAAATCAATAAAAAATAGTATTTTGAAATGAATTCAATAAAAATAACTGTTTCTAAAGGGCATTAATTCTTCTACAATGTGTTTGTGGCACATATTGTTTCTCCATTTCTCAATATTGCGATGTATATATGCAGACTTTTTCCTGTCAATTACCATATTTTATAATAGTTAAGTCGTAAATAAGTTTTTAGCACATTATTAGATTGTAATTGATTTTAAACCTTCTTGTAATTCCATTTTTAGCAATTGTTTGTCTGTATAGACATGAATGTGAAAAACACGAATTACAGTAAACATTTCTTTAACAAAGTGAACAGGATTACAATAAAAGTTAATAAAGTATTCTCCAATTAAATTAACTTGCTTGGTCTTCTTTTCTAAGTGTATGGTCTCGTATTTTTACTTTTTAAATATTATTTTGATGTTACTTTAGGTGAACGGGGTATTATTGAGTCAGCAATGGCACAGATATCGTATAAGATTTCTTATTTTAAAAATATATGATTGTACATTCTCATTTTAAAGAATGAGTCCTTATCATATAAAAGATGGGCATAAATTATAAACTAAAAAGACAATTTGAAAATACTCGCGGCAAACAATATAGTGACACAGGAGAGACCATACCAAATCGGTACGGGTGATCACTATATTTGGATAATTTATGAGATATCCAACATTAAAATTGCATTTTTATGTGAATTTGTCAAAACTTTGTCATATCCTGCGAACACACAATTTCAGATCTCATATATAATTTCAACATTGAATTCAATATTTTTGAATATAATCTATCTTTTATGAGAATTTATATATAATTTTTACAGTAGTGTTATCCGCCCTAAATACACACTTCCTAGGAAAAAAATTACTCATCAAAAATCGTGCTCCTGTTGTTCCCCGAAATAGCATTTGAAGCAAAAATACTAAAGGTAACATTTTCCCAACAAAATCAGATTATTCTTTAAAAATTGGAACAGATTCTTTCAAGTTCTGATAAATTGCCAGTTTCTGGATAAATGATATAAAAAATTATGTATTGGTCTCTTTGTTAAAACTTCTGTGGAAATTACATAATTTTGTAATACTTCCAATGTAATCTTGCAGAAAAATACCCCCTGGTGCTTCTAACTATTCACATCAGTGATTATTTAATATAGTTTAATAACTCATAAATAAATAGTAATTTAATCAAATTAAATAGAAAATCACAACAAATAATTGAATAGAAATTTTTGAAAATTAATTTTAAATACACTGAATAAACAATTTCAAGTGAATAGTTGAATATTGTATTGAATGACAGCTAAAACTAGAATTGTTAAATAAAGTTTGTTAACAAATTAAATTCTATATATTATGAAAGAATATTTATTATTGAATATGACAAATGAAATATGATTTGAATTAATTTCCAATCAATCAATTCAATAACTAATAATTTTGCGAAACATTTGTAAAATAAATTTTTGGGATCAAAGCTTAAAAACTCCTCTTTCGTCCTGAAATAGGAGTTAAAAATAAGAGAAAATCGACTCTAAATTTGGTATAAAATGAAAAATAAATTATATTAAAGAAAATGCAACAAAAATAGTGCCTAAAGTTTATTGAAGGCTAATGACAGCTAATCTCATATAAACTGAACTAATTTGTGGCCCAATTTAGACACAGAAGAAAATACTTCAGAATTCTTTACAGAATTCTAATACTTGGATTAGACGTCTTGAGTGCTGCAAATTATCTCTTATTTAATGTGTTATCACATCTAATTTCAAAATCATTAATACTCTCTTTGAATCCTATAATAAAACATAAAGTTTCGCAACTTTTTCCAAACGTTTTGTTATTTTGAGACTCGACCTCATTCTCCAAACAAGTCTTTAAGTCATTTTTCTCGTTTCACATTTGAAATTTCAATTCTTTTTTTCTATTTTTCAAAATTTGAAACGAAGTTTTATTTCTCCTTATTGTTAATTCATTTCTCGTTTTGAAAGAAAACGAAATATATATATAAAAACAAATACTGTTTATTAACATGAAAAATTCTTAAAAATAGTTTTTTCCTTCTCTGCACTAACACTATTATAATAATACTCCTTATTATATCACTTCTTATTAAAAAAAGTAGGAATGGCCAATATGTGAGAGCCTAGAATTTTAACATTAGTCATGCTTTTAGATGTTATGAAGTTGAATAAAAATTTTGTGAGGCTCGCCCCCTATTGTGTTTTAGGATTCAAAATATTAGAAATGGAGTAATTTATGTGTCAATCAAAGTGATGATTTTATACAATAAATATAATTATACAAGAGTTGCATAAGTGCTCATGACACAATGACATATCAGCTAGTATAAATGACCTATACCAAACATGTCATAAATTTTTCTAACTAGTAAGGGGATTGTTTTATACCTTTTTAGAGATTACTACAAGTCTTATTTTATCCAGTCCCTTTTTAGGGGTTCTTCTCTCTACAAAACGTGGATTTAAATCCATTACTTATAAGTCCACTGCTTCACTCATAGGTATGACAGCCAGAATAGTGTCACAGATTTAAAAGCACATATATAAGTTCTCGTCAGTATATCATCGTGGCGGTAGTTGATCTTCTACCACCAATTAAGAACCCTTGGTACTAATTAGGGATGGGCAATACCCAAAATAAACACTGTTTACTATCTCGTCGGACTGTGTTTATTGTCTCGGCATGCGCTTACCTTTTGGTTGTTGTAGTTGAATAAGTGGTCAAATTAAAAAGCAAACACTTCTCTTCCAATACAACCCCTAAATTTTGAGATTAGTTTTGGATTTAACAAAATGGTGGTGGAGAAGTAAATGTCATTTAGAAAAAAGTTGTGCAAAACTACTGTAAAAAGTAATATTTAGTTTTAAAATGATAAATGTTATGGCCAATCAAGCAAAATTACTTGGACCAAATATTTTCATTCGGTTTTAAAATGCAAAATGATTATTTGTATTTGGATTAATATCATG
>JAQFXN010002196.1:0-13217 GCA_034693365.1 Liacarus xylariae
TATTTCTATAATTATATGAATGGAATAAAACCAACATTTCTTAAAGTGTTTGAAATGATGTCGGGTTTGTGTTCTCCAAAGAGTATTGGTCTCACAGATGGAAATGAAATAATAAAATTACTCAATAAAACAAAATTATTGATAAGAATTATAAAATTCAATAACGAAATGATTTTGCCAATCAGTTTATTCACACTATCACTGATTCCTTATATACTTTATTGCACACTATTAGAGATTATTGGGTTCGGTATTCCTAATGCACTTCTATATGCAATTTCAGGATATTATTCCTTCAATATTCTTATATATCAAGTCATATATTTTTATTTGTTGTGCTTTTATTTGAAAATCAAAATCATATCTTTGAATAAAACATTATTATACAGCAAAACATTTTTGTTGAATTTAAAATTCTTTGAAAAATTTGTTACAATTTATAGTGAAATAAATGAATATAACTCTAAAATATGGTCTAAAGTTATCTTAATTTATTGGCTAACTCTGGGAACTACTATTGTATTCCTGTTATATATTATTTTCTTTACTTCTATTGTATTGATTCCAAAAATAATTTTTATTTATTATTCTCTGTTTTTGTCTCTAATATTCCTATTATTCATATTCACGGCTTCGTCAGTCAATTATAAGGCGAATAAATCCTATAAATTATTAAATTATTTATTCGTTTCATTGCCTCCCATTGATAATACGAATAGATATTTAAAAATTCATCTCAGATTTCAACTTAAAGTTAGATAATATTACAAATGATACAATGCATGTCAATTGATTTATTGATTTTCATATTTACAGTCATTGATTGAACGAATTGGTGATAGAAGAATAGGATTTTCGTGTTGGAAATTATTTACATTTAATTATTTCAGGTGTTACCAGGTTAGTACATTATATGAAAATATTTTTATTAATATTTTTTTCCTGTAATTTGATCAAGTACTTTTCATTTCAATAAACAGATCATTTCATTTTTGTGTCTACTTTTTCTGAAAATAATTAACTTTTCAAGGAATTAATATTGGCATCTTATATTGCGGTTTAATCTCTATCCCGAAACTCCCGAATTGAGAATAATAAACAATATTATTTAATGATGAACAAAAATAATTGTCCTATAAGTTTAGTTTAACAATTATTAAATGAATTACTTTAATTAATAAACATTTTAATTATATTTCAAATATAGTATTACAAAATATTTTTAATGTTTTAAAACTTCAATTTTAGCTAATTTTGCGTATTTCACAAGTAATTTAAGGTTTTCGTTCGATAATTCTACAAAGTATTTATCGACCAGGGGGAAAGTTGATATAGCCTCTTCCACTTGTTTGGCAGTTGGAATCTCTTGGGCGATAACCGGATCCAATACCTGCAGAATCTCCTGTTTTAGTGTTTCATTTGTTGCTTTTGTCAATTCATGCAATTGATTCGATAGTTGTAAACCAGTTTGCACTGTATTATTCAGCTCTTCAAGAATGGCTTTTCCGATGACTAATAAAAAGTTTAATTAATATTCGTTTATCAAATGTTTTTATTTATATCAACATAATATGTAGTTAATGAAAGCATATTTTATTTAAATTCTTCTAGATCCAAACTTGTAATAAATATTCAACTAGTAGGTTTAATATACTGTATATTAGAATTTTATAAATCATCAGAATTAAATTTCTTTTTGTTCAATCGTATAAAACTAGACTAAAATGAATACTAAATTATTAATGTTAACATTTAAAAATTAAAATAATCTATCCACATGGGAAAATTATATCCACACCAGAATTAAACTCAAAGCTTATGACTAGAACAGGTCAATTCTGATTTGATCATAATATTCCTCATATATTGTATTTTACTATTATTGTTTTTAAACAGAGCTGATCACAGCCTTACCCGCCAGTAGATGCCATAACTGAAGAGCATTCCTTTTGAAACTACACATACCATAACTATAATTAGTATTAATATGTTTTATGAGGTAAAGAGAAATCTCTGTTTGAAATTTCACTGATATCTCAACCGATGATTGTTTTGAGGCTTTATAGAGAAAAGTCTTAACTATAATGATTTGAAAAAATTATTCATAAATATAATTATTCAAGTTAGAGATAAATGGAAACTAATAATTTTAATTTTTTTAATATATTGATATAAATTCATACTAAGGGATTAAAATTAATATTATATTAGTAACAAATTACTAACAATATCAGAAATTTTAACTGAGGGTTCTAATCTGATAACAGAGTAAACCTTAATCATACCTACTAATACAAACTCTATAGATTTCAATGGAGTTCAATAGAGTTAGTATTAGTAAATATGATTCAGGTTTACTCTGATATCAGATTAGAACCTTCAGTTAAAATCTCTGAACAATATATATATTTGATGAATATCTGACTGATATCAGAGGGATATCTGACTGAAGCGCGGGCAGTTCAATATAGGCATATTAATACTAATTATAACCATAACTTGTGGCATAAATTAGTTCTGTTTCGGTAGTGAGTTTCAACAGGGATGCTTTTAAGTTATGGCGTCTGCTGGCGGGTAAGGCTGTGAACAGCTCTGCTCTTATCAATACCCTATACCCCAATGACTGAGTTCTTTGACCATCCCTAGTTGTAAAATAGGGCTAAGCAAGAATGGGGAATGAAGAAATTTAAAGGGAGGTATTTCATTTGGCAAAGCGAAATTTGGACAGGTATTCTGGCTAATCACGTCAGAAATTTCGCCAAATTTTGGACAGGGAAGGGTATTTTGAAATCGTCAATTTCTTGCATTATTTTATTAAAAATTATGTAATTTAACGGAATTTTGACTAATTCTCTACGAATATACCAGAATTTTACACAATTTAATCAAATTACGAAGAATTTTGTATAAATTTTACAGTTTGATAAGATTCTGTTATTTTTCTACAAATTAGACAGAATTTCACAGAATATTCTCCAAATTGCTATGGGGGAGGGGTATCTCGCGAGCGGTCTAGGGGTATCGATCAAAATAACAGGTGGGTATTCCGAGCTGAACCCCCTTTCCCCACCTATGGTAAGAAGGCAACAATCTCTATATTTAAAAAGGGTTAACTATATTATTTGTGATATTTAAATATACAATGAGATTGTGAAATTTAAGCATGAACCTGAAGGTGGGTCCAACCAGAATTATCGAATAGTCCCTAACCGTTTTGGCTCAATTTGCTTTAGCTTGGGATAGCTATTTCTTCGAAAATGGAGATTATATTTTTGGTTTAAACAGTTATCCGTGTTTGAGAGATATCCCATATTTTTATTGATACAATTAAATAAATTAATATGAGCTCATATTGAACATTTATTCATTTCTTTTTTCACTTGTTTCTATTATATTCGATCGATAGTTTATAAAAAAAAATTATAAGGCATAAAAACCGGTTCTTGTGAATTTTACAGGATAAGTAGATATTTTAAAAATACCACCTCATTGATTACTCCTTTTTCTTTTCCCGCAAAAATATACCCCTTTTGGTCTTGAATCTGACAAATCCTTGAATCAAGTAAATTAATTACTGATTTATATCATTCTACAGTATTTAATCTCTGTTTAATAAATATTTTTCGGTTTGTTCTATGTTTTTACGTTTTTTTTATCTCACACTTATTTTTATACTTCTATTGATTTTGTCGCTCAAACTCTCTGTCTCGACCTGAGGTCCTAAAACGAAAGTCGACTGTAAATTAAATAAAAGCATTGACTATTACTTGATAATTCATTAATTAATATGAATCTATTGATTACTCTATAATTTAAATTCAATATTAAACTAAATAAATATAATTTAAATTATAGTTTATTTCACAATTACTTTATTTCACTAATTATGTCAGACTATAAATGAGGGCAAAAGTGATATTTATAACAATTGAATGAAAGAATTCTTTACAAATATTGAAGGTTTTAAAGCCCACATCAGAAATGTGTCATAAATTGTTATATTTCCAGACCTTTCATAAAAAAACTTGAATTTAATTCTTATTATAAATTCAATTGATTTTTGGACGAAGTCTGAAATGATTTGTTCAATGAGTTTAACTGAAACAAGCCATTCAAATCAATCGCACCCATAGTTAACGAATCGCATTTTGATGTTTGCATAAATTATTTGAATTACATTGACTTTTGAAAATATATTTGTTAACTTTGTATTTGCGAACATTATATTCTGTAGACTTTATATACTGCATTTATATTCTATACATGTTTTTAAAACTTTTCCCCTAAATTTTAACAACCTGTAGAGATTTTTAATTCTTTGAAAAACAATTGAGGTACATATGCTGAATCAATATTACACTAGCTATTGCTTGAAATGATCAATTATTAAAGATTCTAGACAACATGAAAAGTATTAAATATACACGTTTAAAACAGTATATTCAGCTTGTACAGATCGATCAGAATTTGATTCATCATTTTTTGGTCATTATTTAATATACAATTCCAATTAATATAGAATGCCAATTTAATGCTAATGGAATTCTGAATACCACCACTGATTACAAGCTAAATATTAGATTCTAATAGATTTGGACAGTTATTGATCATTTATCTTTGGGTATAAAATGGCAAAACATATAGTATGGCTGCATTGCATTTTGTATAAGTTTTCCAACAATATATTCAGCAACAAATCCTAAGACAAATTTAATCTGCAGACATCAAATTTTAGACTTTTAAATTGATACATTTGCAACGTTAGTTTGGATAGATTTCACATTAGAGACTGCGTGATAAATTTGCAAGTTGGAGCTTAACTTTGGCCAAAATAATCTTGCATGTATCACAATTTAAAAGTCTAAAATTTTATATGTACAGATTAAATTTGTCTTATTAGTTAGGTGCACATATTGCCAGGGGTATATCATCTAACTTGTAAGAAGGTAATGCGCACTATAATAATAATGAGATATTGAGAATTTAATCCACTTTTTGGACTTTAATTTTCTATCACACCCTAGGTTTTTCATTAAAATATTACCGTATCTACATTTTAGTAACAAAATATTGAACATCTCAGGGATAATAATAGCTGTTCATTGAGGATAAAAGGTTTCATAACAGAGATATGATCTAGAGGGTTTAATCTGATAAGAGTTTGAAACTTAATCATATTTTCTAATACTAACTCTATTGAACTCCATTGAAATCTATAGAGTTTGTATTTGTAGATATGATTCAGTTTCAAACTCTTATCAGATTAAACCCTCTAGATCACATCTCTGTTTCATAAGTGTATTAAAGTGAAATTATTTATAGTCAGGTTTTAAAATAATCTTAAATGAAATGAAGTTCATTATTCGTTTATATCAAAGAATCATTAGATTCCAGATTTTTATGAGTCATCTATAATTGGGTAATCATTATAGAACTTTGAATTCATTATCATTTATTAAAGTCTTAAAAAATGTTTAGATATTTTAAACGACAACTAAAGATAATTTTAAAATAAAAATAACATAAATAAAAGCTAAAAGATTGAAAAATGAAGATTAAATTCCAATATTTTAGTTATAAAAGAGTATATATGGTTAACAATATATTTTCTAGAAATTCAATTAAAATGTCAACATGCTGATTAATAGTGCAATGCCCCTCACGAAACAATTGATTCTGATACAATTTACTCCATTTTAAGTGGTTTTGTTGTTCAATAGTATTTATTTTAGTTCTGTTCTTTTGGTTTGATTTGTTCAGTCGTTGAATAGTTTTTGGATGAAATGGCTTGAAATCGATTAAAATTATATGTAATAAAAGTTAAATTCTTTCGTTTTTAAAATTATAGGATTATAAATAACTCACATCTTATAAACTCGTTACAATTTATTTCTGCACAGCTACTAGACTATCCTTTAGTGCATTAGCTTAATCATATTGTATTTGACTATCAATGACCGAAAGCTGAATCACTTTATCAAATAATTTGATTAAAAAATTTTGTTATAAAGAGTTTCTATGAATTTTCTCACTTTTGCTTTCAAACTATTATTTATGTTAGTTGTCGTTCACTAATTATTCACATATAAAAACATGTATTGACACTAAGAGATTGTATACTATGTGTGATCTATTAGAAATAAATTGTAAAGAGTTTATAATTATCTTCCAGATAACAAAATATAACATTGTGTTTCCTTGATATTGACATCTCGCAACCATGAAAATTATCTACACTAAAGAATGCATACCTGAAATTGTAATTAAAACGTAAAAATTTTATTTAAAAATTAGCCAAATTCTGGAAAATGTTCATATTATCTAGGATTACTGTAAATATACTTTAACATTTAGTTCAATTAATTTCTACATAAATTAATCGCAATTCTATGAAAATAAGTTATTTTTTCAATACCATCTAAGACGATTGTCAAGATATTTTTAACATAATTTTGATTTTTTAAAAATCACCCTGCCAAAAGTTTCTCTTTATTTACTTAAAATGGGCTAATAGATCTAATAAGTCAACTTTTCATATCTTTGGCTTTCGAAGGATAACATCAATAAATTCATGTTTATATTTTCTAAGCATCATTTCCAGTCAATAAAAAATTGTTTTTATAAATATTTTATATAATTATTAATTCTGCTTTAATGTATGTATTCCGTATGTATACTGGAAAAATTATTAGAATATGCCATGTAGTCTTTCTTTAAATTAAGTTTGAAATTTAAGAATAAAATGTAGCCTAGTGAAATGGTGTTTATAGTTACAAGTAGAGGTCCAAATCGGATACAAAATTAACTATCCTATCCGATCCGAACTCAAAAATATTTTCTATCCGATCCGATCCGAAATGATAAATGGTTCAAGAACTTTTTTTTAGGTACAAAATTACATCAAATCAAATTTAGAGCTACCAAGTAGCAATTTGTTGGCTATCTGAGTTGAAATTTGAAATTTAGTGATGTTTTACTATTGTTTTTTTAAATTTTAGACTTATTTGAAATAAGTTATTTCTAAAAAATACCACTCATGGCATATAAAATATTGACTTTCGGATAAGTATTTCAGATCCGATCCGATCCGACTTTTTAGAACTATAGATCCGATCCGATCCAATCCGACTTTTTAGAGGCAAAATCCGATCCGAATCCGATCCGAACCGATCCGTTTTGGACCTCTAATATAGACTTTGAATGACTTCCATATCTGTTCATTACATTCATTCCCTGACGACGATTGAAAGCGAAGTCAAACCAAAACAATTGGAAAAATTCAAACTAAAACAAAGCTTGTATTCAATTAAAAGATTTACCTAATCTATAGACACAGATAATCAATAAATTTCAATTCATTTCATTTCATTAGATTAGAATATATATTAGAAATAAAAGTGAGAATAAATAAATAAACAGAAAAATAAACCAATGAATTAGTGAATAAATTATATGAATATTTGGGTCAAAATCTTCCAATTCTTCTGACAATATTTCATATGCAATGAGAATATTCTTTTGTGTGAATGACTGTAACATGAATTCAAAATGAATCAATTCTTAAGCATTGAATAAATTCTCACATTCACTGACATATATTTGTGAAAATCATTCAAAAAATTTTATTTTATGATCAAAACTATTATAGTCTATCATAAAATCTATTTATATATAACATTGAAAACTATTTATTAAATCAATTATTTTTCTGTAAAACTATTGTGAAATCGTTTATTATTGTGTTTGCGCTTAGAATAAGTCGGAGTTTGAGTTTCGATTGTTTAAGAATAATTTCACTTTAATTTGAAATCAATATTCACTATAATTATAATTTTTCTTATCTTATTTCATAAATAATATGTTAATAATCCCTTCAAGTCCTAAGGGGGGTATAAACAAGAACGTAAAAAATGATGCTTTTCTGGATCCATATCAAAACGACTAAAATCAAAACGACTAAATCAAAAGGACTAAAATGATTTGGATTAAATCAATAGGACTAAAATCATAACGACTAAATTATATGGACTGAATTAAAAGTACTAAATCATTTCGACTAAAATTAAATGGACTAAAATATTATGCCCCAGCACCTAACTAAATGAGGTGCGCGGCATTTTTTACGTCGGATTCTTTTGTAATAAGTTGAGAATGATAAAAATCAGTGACAAAAAAAGTCCGGAATAACCCCGAAAGGGTATTTTTAAAAGAATATTCCAGGTTTTCTTTTTATAAGTCGAGATGAATTAGTCCTTTTAATTCAGTCCATATAATTTAGTTGTTATGATTTTAGTCCTATTGATTTAATCCAAATCATTTTAGTCCTTTTAATTTAGTCTTTATGATTTTAGTCTTTTTGAATTAAATCCATTTCATTTTAGTCGAAATGATTTTAATCATTTTGATTGCGATCAACTTTTTCTGACTAAAATAAGGTTTTCTTACAAAAGCTCATCTTTTTAGTTGCTTTTTAGGGTAGGTTTTTAGTAAAATTTTATAAAAATCTTTATTTTTAACTTTATCAATTTGACTTTATTGCTGAAATTTTTAATTTCAGGAAAGAATTTTTCAAAATTCTTGAAATGTTGAGTATTTTCCTTTTAACACCCTGGCAACCCCTGATAATGTTTATACGATTGTATTATTGGCAATAAAAATATTTTAAATTAAAAAGACATAAAAAGAGTAATAAAATTATAAGATTTATTTAATATTTCCTATTAATTGGATTTCTTTATTTTTTTATTTGAATTCTTTAAATAATTAAAAATAATTATTTTTTTGTTAATTTCAAATCAGATTTATTTATCAAAATGTGTCGACAATTATTTGATATTAGTTTAAAGTCTTTTAAAGTATTTTTTATTCATATTATTCTAATAAAACAATTCACTTAATTCTCTAAATCTTCAAAACAGAAATTCATGAGACATTGATTTGCATCGGAATGAAAGGGAGAGAGAAAAACAACAAAAACTGTTTTATATATAAACGAATACTATTTTGTGTTTAATTTTTTTATTTTTAGAATTCGCATTCACTCTCTATTATATTTGTAAATGGATTTGTTTGAGACAATTCAAGGATATATACTTTGTTTAACATCTAATGATGAGTTACAGCAATCAGAAGAAATCAGTTCTTAATGGAAACTTAATGTAAACTACTGTAAGTTAAGTCTCTGTTAGAAATAGTTAAATGAGACCGAGAATGTTAAGACCCCCCACAGTCCAGTGGTTAAGACGATGGACGCCATATCCAGAGATGCTGAGTTCGGTTCCCAGATGGACAGGTCAACATTTTCGGTCATAATTCATTGTAATTACTGTAAGTTAACATTTAAATAGTTTGCACTATATTTCACTCTAACTATAGATAATAATCCAATAATAGTATAACGAATTCATATAATATGTGCTACAATCAGCTCATTTTTAAAGGTTTTGGACATTGTATTCAATTTGATTTGGCTTTAAAACTATTATAAGAATTAGAGATTTATGTTGTTAACCAAAACGATTCAATCAATTATTTCTCTTTTTTTTCTCTTCATTTTCATTAAAAACCCCAAATCCTCTGTATTGTAGATAACATTCATTTCGATTAACTAAACATTTTTTGAATAATGAGTTTACGAAAAGCCACGAATTCATACATAAACTTGAATTTAAGCCATAAATTATTTGCAATAATACATTAATTATTGGTTTTACAAATAAACAGAATGTTATGTCTTATCAATTAAAATATCAAAAATAACTGAATTTTTAAAAACTGTATGACTTAATTAGATTTGGTTCTAACCAGAGATGTCTAACCATTAATTAGAACAAAGTATTAAAACAAATGGCAAAATCATTGGTTTTGTTTTCAAAGCATAAAATCAACAATTTTTAAGCTTTGATATAATGTGGAAATAAAGCTACAAATGTTAGTCATTATTCTTCAATAAGAAAGAAGAAAAAGCGAATCAAAAACTTTTCTATCGGTTTATCTTTTTCTTTCATTTCCCAGCAATCGATAGATCTTTTTGTGTATTATATGTTAGAAATATATTTTTTCTTATTCTTGAATTCAATGCGAATTAGTTTTTAAAAATGATATTTTAAGTTAATAAACGGTGGTTTAAAAATAAATTTTCAATGGCTTAGAATAAAATTATCATTAAGTTTTGACTTGTATTAAATGTCGAAATGGATGTCAAAAAGGGAATAACATGTGCTATAAGTTGTTCACTCGAATCAATCAAAACATGTGTTATTTCACAGCTTTTCATTGCTTACAGTTTAGAGCAAAAACATGAAAATAATTTTACAATTTATCACATCTTTTCCATTTATACCGGAATTCTTTGAGGTCTCTATAATATAGAAAGTTATCGTTTCCTTCAATTAAAAGCTAAAATTTCAGCAAATATTTGAAATATAATTATAAATAATTATTACAGTATTGACGTAAATGCAAAATAAAAATCGGATTCACTTATTGTCAGTTGTGTTGGTATTTCAATTCAAGATTACACTTATCTATAAATTACTTTTCGATTTCCAATTTTGTCTTTTGTTTTGATTATTTAAGTTATTTCTTATTGCATAGCATTCACTGATATTTTCGTCAATCAATCTATGTTTTTGATAAAATTAGACCTAATGATCGACTCAATCGACATTAAGGTTGGAAATAATTTTATTATACAATACAATAATTGTAATATAAAATTGATATTAGTCTTAATCTATTAATTTAATAATATTTGATAAAAATGGTATTTTAAGAACTTAATACTGCGGTATTGAATAAAAGAGAATTATAGGAAGTTTTAATATAAATATTTGCAGTGAATGACAATTTATGTTCAATTTAATTGTTATTACAGAAAATAATCAAATTAATCTGAATTAATTACTTAAAGTGAAACAAATAAATGAATTAGTTTTCGATAATCAGACAATAGTTTTATGACTAAACATAATCTGTAAGTTAGGACTGAATGGTAGACAAATAAGAGAAAGCTATTAACAAAATTAAAACTTATCGTTTCAATAAACAATTAAAATTGAAAAAACAAATCGAAGTAAACATATATTTAATTAACATTAGTTGTAGTAATAGTTTAGAAGCAAATGAAATAAATCATTGATTTCTTGTGCGAGAAATGAGAGTAAATAATAAAACAATAAAAACGAGACACTATTTTAATGATCACTTGTATGGAAGCGCTTATCATATCTTTATTAGAGTTCTATATAACAAAACTGTTATAACATTGACTTTATTTCATCAATCATTAGTTTAGTTTAGATTAGATGGAAATAGTCGGACAAATATTGAATCCAATTATTCTTGTGTTATGTTATGATCCGAAAGTGATCTTATGTCGCAAAAAGACATTAACGATTAGTTAAATGGTTTAGCATTTATTCATAAAACACTAAACACTAATGACTTTTTAACAACAGAATGAAAACTATATTATAATTAATTATAATTTTATTCAAATCAAAGCCAATTTAAATGTCAAACAATTTTGATTAATTGGAAAATATTATTAAAATATTTGCAATTATCAGCTCTGCCTCTCATCTACTCTTCTGTTCTAAATAATAAAGTGGAGTATTTAATACTCAACGCTTACCACTGCTAAGAATGTTAAGACAAAATTCTGACCAATCATTTGACACAAGCATTTGGACACTTAAGAAAATTGATAATAGAATATGTCATACAATAAGATGAACACAGAAAACATGGTATGACAACAGCGAATGATGCACTCAAACACAAATTACTCCAATTGAATAAATATTAATAATAAGAGGGAAGAAATTGAATTCTTATTTCAATGTGAATGCATTTATTCCTGAGTTTATACTATTATTTCTATTCAACAAATTCAATGTTATTTTAATTAACTATTAAAAAGACTTCAATTTTTAAGCCCTTAAGTAGACTCAAGATTACAGACAATTAATAAACAGAGACTACAGGGTATATTTTTCTTACAATCAAACAATACAAGTAATGAATATGCATTGTATAATTAAATATAAACACTGGAGTTTATTTTCATTAATACAAAGTGTATAAATAAATTTTGAAATATTATATATGATTTGATTGAAATTATTCGAAATCTAGGAATATTCAAAATATGCCAATTCTCTGATTTGGAAGCCCTTCTCATTACTATTGATCATAACTGATTGAATTGGCATTGATTTGGCAGATATCAGTGTTTGAGAATTGACAGAGTATCAGTGTCATTTATGAATGAAAGTTAAAAGTTAGTTATAATTTGTTAGAGACCTCGATCTTTGGTAACTCAATGAAAATAGCAAATTATATAATGGAAAAGCGATAAATACTTTCAGATACAAAGTTTAATTTCCGGAGAATTAAATATCATTCGACGCATTCAAAAGCCATTAATGTTAGATCAGTTGCAACAAAGTTCGAGTATAAATTTCTACATAGGATTTATTTTTAGCAAAATTCTACTCAATTTTTAATTCAATAAAATTAATGCAATTTTGATTAAATACAATATATAACTAAAGATAATCTCTTTGTTTGTTTATTTTTATATAAAAATATCCGATTCAGTAAACAAAAAAAGAAATTTTACTTAAAAAACCTACTATAAAATTTATCAATTTCATTTTATAATAATAAGAATTAAGTAGCCTAATTTGAGGAAATAAAGAATCGGTTGACTAATTGTTTTATTTATATTAAAATCAAATATATATTTATGAAATAAAACTTAAGAATAGGAAAAAATCACACAGAGTCGCCCCTAAAATCCTAATTCCATTTTATACCCATTTATACTCTAAAAACGAATTATATTTTTAGGATTTGTGGGAATTAAGAATATTGGGATTAGGAATAATGGGTTTATAAATTTTGGAATTAGGATTCTTGGGTTGAAACTTTGCACCCTATAAGTACAGAAATGGTCATCAATTATTTAAGTCTTAAAAATTCAAAATAACTAAAATAGATTATAGAACTGATAAATTAAACATCCCGACCAACATATAATAGTTCTTTTCTATCAGATTATATATAATTAAGGTATTGATTCAAATGGCCAAAATACATTTCGCAAAACTATTATTTCGCAAAAAAAATTTCATACAATTCGCAACAATTCATTTCGCAAAAAAATATATGCATTTCGCAAAATTTTATATATTTAAAGAAAAACATAATTG
>JAQFXN010002197.1:0-13216 GCA_034693365.1 Liacarus xylariae
ATAAATCAATAACAAAATAAAATGAATTAAATCAATCATTTCTTTTAATAATATTTAAATAAATAATCGAAATTAAGGCAATTTTTACATCAAATTTATTATTTAAAAAAAAAGATAAGTATTTAGTAATTTAAAAGACTATTTAAATAAAATAAGTTAATTGGAAACGAGTACAGTATAGCGATTATTATTACTGTACATGTTCTACAGTAATAAAAGAGTTATTGAATAAAAAAATTAAGAATAATTCAATAAAGAGTTTAATCACAATTAAATATTCTCAGAGTTTTGATATAAAAATATTTAAATTTAGTGAAAGAAATGTAGAATTTATTTGAAAATTTTGTTTAAATTATTTAAATTAAATATTTTAATGTTTGAGAAGAAAAAGTGAATTCAAATCTCAATTTGTTTTTCCTAAAAGAGTCGATAATTTTTAGGAAATCTGACATTTATTGAGCGCTTGTACGCCGACTCCAAATGAGTCCAATTTAGTTGTTTGAAGGCCTGAGACATCGGATAAAAGTAAAGAGAATTTAATTTTTGAATTCAAAACAAAACACAAAATCATCGAACAATACCTCAATAGTCTTGAGCTCAATCTCATGACTGGGTTTGGATTCCTGTTGTTTATTAAACAGTTTAATAGCGCGTCCGAACTGCCGGTGCATTAATGCGTGTCTTTCAGTAAATTTGGCCACTTTTGGGTCGTAAGGATCGACTAATTTAGACAACTCTTGAAACACTTGGTCCGCATCAGCGGTGAAATGTTCGACAGTTGGGGACAGTTTTGGATCGATTGACGAGTTGTCCAAAACCACTGCATTCTTGTCTTCAGTTGACGTAACCGTTTCGAAGCCATTGTTCGGTTGATTAGTTTGTTCTTCAATCAGATCACAAATGGCTATTCCTTTCTTCACTAACGCCTCCAAAACAGTAGTCTTTTGTTTTTCCAAACTTTTTAGAGAAAAAATATTTAAAAAACAGACATTACATCACCGGTAGTACAGTATTAATCGTTGATTTTATATATAGATTAATAAATGAATGATTAATTGTCCGAAATATCCTCGAGAAAAAAATCTTTAACATTACATCTATGGGAGAGGTATTGACGATTGGCCACAAATACTGGCGAAAAACACAAATACTTTTTGGTCTTTGCCAATCCCTGGCTCCTGTATATGAGTTTCTCACAGCTTTGTTCTTATATTCACATAAAAGCCACAATTTTTTGAAAGAACTAATTTTAAAGTAATTCAATTATAAGACCGGGGCTTATATGAGAGAGAATTCGGTGATTAAAATCCTATTAATAGTTATTAAAAATATAAACAATTATTAAATTTAAATACTTTTTAATCGCATTATTGTTCGCAGAGTTCGTAGAATTGGTTTGATTTGAGTTCTCTTTCTTCTCGTGTTTCACAATAGCGAACGAAGCGATCAATTCATTGGTTTTAATCAAATCTAATAAATCATTGGCTAAACTGATCTGAGTTTTCAAATGTTTAGTCCGTTCTTCAGATGAATCCAATGATTGTATACGAGATAACAGTAATTGAGTGTTATTTTTGTGCGTATTCTGTAGTTCAGAGTAAAGCTCTTCACACGTCTGACCCTTTAGTCTGGAAAACAGTGAAAACAAATCAATAAAATAAACAAAACATTTATTAATTCTTTAATTACTTTGAAATCCAACTAATTTTCAGTTCACTTAAGGCTTCGTTGAACTGTTCTTCGACTGACTTCTCGGCGCCGTTTTCTCCGTTTTTATTTTCTTCTTTCGTGTCTTTTGTCTGCGATTTCTTCTGTGGTTCCGAATCGATGACATACCTGAGCGCAAATTGTTCCACTTTTTTCCTGTTCTCGTCCTTTGCAAACGACATGTGACCCGAGAAATAAGAACCGCTAACAATGGGCAGAGTCTTCGGTAATTCGGCGATCGATGAGATAAATATAGGGCACTGTGTGTGAGGTCGGAGTGTCTGAGTGTTTGACTTTTTGCCGTCTATTATAGCGTTTCGATACGAATCGTATAAATTCAATGAAATATTTGGAGTCATTTTGTACTGAATATGAATCGGAAGTTCTGTTAGTTTTTCTAAGAGTCCCACCAATTCATGTCTGATCTGTAGTCGTATTGTGTAATCGCCTTTTTCTAGTTTTACCGAATACTTAAACAAATAATTCAAACAAAATTTAATTCAAATGAATTGAAGACATATTTTATATGATATTAATATAAATACATTGGAAGGGTATGCGTCCCCAACGCCCAGATATTGTTTATTTGAGTCAAATATCATCCAAAGTTGTGACTCATATTCGGATTCATACAATACATCCGACAATAGCGGACATGAGATGAGCAGTTCATTGGGTTTTGTCTTTTGAAAAATATTTTAATCAGATTTTATAAAATAGTTCACTAAAAGCTATAAAACTGTATACCAGTTGTAAACTATAGGTCAATAATATCTCATATATCTGTCTTCCGGGAGGTATGACATCACGACTGGTCAGTGGACGCAATTTGTGTTCAATCGGTCTATAAATACCGGAAAAATTGCTTAAAACTCTTGAAATTTATATAATTTTTTTTATTCCAAACCTTACCTCAAGGGTTGAGTAAATGTTTTGAGCGAAACATTTGGTGTTATTTCTTCAAAATTTTCGTTTGAATACAAATCAATACGTGTTATGCATTCACTCGACAACTGATTAAATAAATTCTATAAATATTTTGGAATAAAATTATTAATTAATAAAAATATCGAAACCATTGTCACTGAATTGAGTGAAGGCTGGAGTCCATGGAATTCAACGGATAGTGAGGCCTGAGTTTCTCCAATACTTGACCACCACTTCCCGAAACAGAGCTCTAATGTTCGGCCACTTTTCAATTGAATGGCATAACTGGTCTCTGCCTGTGCTAAGAGACTAAAGTATTTCATAATAACATTGGTTCGATTGGAGATCAGAGGCGACAGTTGTAGGCCATGTAATACGAAGGAACCGGACTCTTGTGGCTCACAGTTCTTAATCTTAACCACAGCTGAGGTAACATTAGGTGGAATATCAATGAATTGGCGCCGAAAATATCCGGGTCTATAGGTTTGGCTACTCTTTAATACTTTTGATTCAGTAATTCTAATAAAAATAATTTTGTTTTTTAGATTCGATTCTTATTTCAAAATAAGTAATCCTTTAATTGCAAACAACACTCACTTTATTGGCTTAATTACAGTAATCGGTATCTGAAAAACGGGTCCCTTTTCTACACATTTACTGTCAAACGCTTTGATCTTAAGTTTGAATAAATAAAAAAATAATTTTAATCTAAAGATAAAATTCATTTTTGTTTTGCAAACCATTGAGAAGTTAACACTTCCCGACTCCAGGCCCTGGGGATCGACTTTGATTTGAATTACTCTTTGAGTATAAGTCAAATTCAGAAATGTTGGACAAGTAATCCATTCCGAGTCACAAATAAGGCTTAAATTCATTTCAAAATCTACTTTTTGTTTGGTTTCTGTTAAACAAAGTTATATTAAATGAAAATAATTCATAAAAAATATCAATTATACCAATGAGTTTGTCGTTTAGGAAAATGGGTTCAATAGTTATGGTTTGGAGGGAAGGATTGATTACATCACTCGCTTGTCTCAGATAAACCCCTAAATTATTGGCAGTTGTTATGTGAAACCTTACGTCTCTCTCCACTGAATTCTTGTATTGAATCAAATGTTCGAACGCTTTCTCAACCTTTTAATCAAATTTTAAAAATTATTCTGAAATTCATTGAATGAATGGACAAAACCTGAATGAGTCCGTGTCCGTGAGTGAAGGGCTCGTAGTTTTGGAACTTAAAGGCAGTGTTTTCTATACTTCTTCTGACACTGAATGGAGAATATTCTATATTAAGAGCTTTGAGTCCAGAGAGAAGTAGTGCAACACATCCGGCGACGTTCGGAGAACTCATTGACGTTCCGTTCATAAGAACAGCCCTTTTCAGTGTCCAATTGGGTACTGAAGTGATGGCACCTCCCGGTGCGCACACAGAAACACCTAAATCTCCGTTATTTCTAATGAAGAAATAATTTAATTAGACTTTTGTTTGAAAACACTCTTCCAATGGTGTAATACGTGGGTCCGCGAGAACTCCAGGTGTAGTTCATTCCCGGCATTTTGGAGCGCATAGAGTACTCGACTGTCATCATATCGGGTGAGACATATGCGCCGACACTTATAATAGACGAGGACTGCATTGTAGGCGGGGTTCCGATTGTGTTGAGTGCGGGTCCGTTATTGCCAGCACTCGACACATAAACCACACCGTATTTGTTGATGACTTCGTGCAATAATTCTAAGACACGACTGAAACAAATGATTCGAAACTTAATATCAAAATACAAATCATTGAACACATGCCTACCCCTCTGTGTAGTGCCCGTACTCGCCGTAACTCATATTAATGACATGACATCCGCTTTCAATAACTTTAATAAAAGCTCTGAAAAGTATTAATATTTCAAAACAACCTTTAATTCAGAAAATAATGAGGTTTTCAACAAAATATGATTGAAGTAAACCTAATGAGTGCGGAACCGGTTTCCATAGACCCAAGTCTACAGTCCCCGATACCAATGCTGACAATCTGAGCCCCGGGCGCCACTCCATTCTTCTCGGGTTCGTTCGGGAAATATGCGGCGGCAATACTGGCCACATGTGTCCCGTGAGAGGCTATTCCAGGGAATAGACATAAGGTTTGGACTATTGTATAAAAACATATAATTGATGTGAACTCACAGGCCATGGATATAATTTCCAACACATTTCCGTCGTTATGTATATTCAACGCATAGTTTAACAAATCTATAAATTATTTGATAAAAACATTACATTTCATAAATGATTCGAAAGCACAGTTACCTCTGTCTGAAATAGTGCCGTATTTAAGGCATTCTCTATAATTGCCTAATAGTGTACAGTCTTCTAGTTTACCCACTCCTGTAGTGTCAATAACTCCTCTAAAAAATTAAGATTAATTACCGGTTAATAGAAAAGACTGACAGCAAAGCTAACCTCCAATTGTATCCGTCATTAAAGACCACACAATCATAAGTCGGCCCCAAATCCACAAACTTTTTATCCAATTGTTTGAGAAAATCTACTTTCGATTGCAAGTCTTCGCGAATCAGTTTCTCTTCTGTTGTGTCGGCGGAAGCGTCCAAATGACTGCTTTGAAACTCTTGTAATTGTCGGACGGCTTCGGCGGTCACCGTCTTATTCATTGGTTGCCATTCATTGTCCACATATTCTTTAGCTATTCTTTCGCGCAATGGTTTTGTATATAATTCGTAAATATTCTTCATTCCGATGTGGTATTTGGCCGAAGGATTGGTCCAATGGCTGGGAATCTAATTGAATGAGTCATTCATTTAAAAGTTCAAAAGTCGTAACAAAAAAATACCTTCAATTGAGTTCCGGTCAAACCCTTAATGAATCCGTCCTTATCTGCTTCGACAACAGTACTCGTGTCCACATCTCCGGCACCGCTCGCGTCCATCATATCAATGATCTTTGGTTTGCCATCGCTTGTCATCTATTGATTGAAATAAATTATTTATTTTGAATCAATGGTTGAAAATCAAAGACTATTGCACACAAACCTGCAGTCCATCAGCCCCGGGGTCTACACCCGAGTCCAGTATTGCAATCTTAACACCTCTTCCATCATATTCTGGATATTTAATGAGGAAATTAGCGGCTGTTGTCTCGCGTTTCGGGAGTAAAGCCCACAACGGAAACGGTTCCGAAACAACTGATGAGCCGCTCATTACTGTGTCTGACATTAGAGTCTAAACGAAATCTTAGCTATAAATTCAAAATAAAACAATTGAAACAAAAACTTGTTTTATTACTCTTTAATTCAATACGTATTAAAACAAAAACTATTTTATATTTTATTTAAAACAATTATATTTTTAGTCTTTCGGCTATTATTTGTTATCAATTGAGTGATAAAACAGAGAGAAATCACGTTATTTTGCTTTTTATACTTTTATTATATGATATTTGAAGTGAATATTTTTAAAAAACTCTATTTGTTTAACAAAATTAGAGATAAAACACAATATAATGTGTTTTAAATACAGACTTTTTTAGTGAATGAGTCGACAAATATTTGTTAACAGAAAAACCATGGCAAAGGACTGACTAACCGCAAAATGCCCCCTTATATATAATATTGTAGTATACCCCCTATATATGATTGGCAGATAGTTTGATCGAATTCGGTCTGGCGGGATTGGAGATATTCGACTTCAAAGTCGAAAGTCGAATTATCAATTTTTTTCATTTTTATACTAATATCAAGATTAGAAATGTTAAAAACAAGCATTTAAATTGTGAAAATAACTTAAATATAATTTATTGAAATATATTTGAATTTTAAATAAACAAAGTTTTTAATAATAATTATCAGTATATAGAATGAACTTTGTTTAACGCATGTATGAATACAAGCATAATTAGACTCAATTTATAATTTATATATAGAAAAATATTTCTGCGCCTCAAAGGAGGGTTATATAATGTAGGCATGAATGGATGGAAATTTTCTTTCTTAGGCAATAATGCTGTGAAGTGAGAATATGCCATAAATATACATATCGAAGTATTTTCAGCATTAATATTGTATAATTGGCATCCTTTGTTACCCAAAACTCCATCTTTGAATTGTTGTGAAAGTCGTCTACTTTCATGAAGTTCCAATGTCTGAAAGAAGTTCATATAATTTGGATTTGACTGTTTATTGCTTAATAGTGGATCCATGTCTCTAAATCCAGCAAAGATGTAAATCGGTCTCTGAATTGCAATTTGAGTTGCAATAATGGTAATATTTGAACCCCAATTAGAAAAATCTGATCCTAATTTAGGCCTTACTTCACTTAATAATTCACATGGGACACATATATTGAGTAGAAGTTCGTCAAACGATTGTTCGTAATTAAGACTAATATATTTAACAAATCTTTCTTGATTGAAGAAGAATGTATCAAATGTTAAAAGTCGTAAAATCATAGAAATCTTTTCATTATTGCCCATATAAATTGAAACGGCGTTATAAAGGCAAGAACCATCGGCTAAATAAAACAGAGATATAATATAAGTTATAGATTATTAATTTTTACCTTTAGTTTTTCTCGATATGTAATGTTTTTTGAATGAATCCATTAAATCTTTTTAAACATAATAGTCGGAATTATCATCCAGGATAGGTGAAGGTTTATAAACGACTGGTTGTTTTTCTCTAATGTTGTTATAGAGAGAGTCAAGGAAAGATCGATTAATTTCCAAAATGTCAGATATTTTTCCAATATCTGCATCAATTTTCCCGAATTTATTGCGATGAAAACATTCCAAAAGATAACTTATAATTGTTGAAGTAAAAGCAACTGTTCAGTTAAAGTTTGCTTTACTGAACGGTTGAGTAAAGAAATCATTTATGTCAATGTTAGAAGTAGTGAATTTAATTTTCTCTTTTATTTCCTCTTGACTGAGTTCTAGAAATTAAAACATGCAAATGAATAATATATTTAATAAATTTTGTACAAATGTTATACCATTAGTTTTTTTAACGTGTTCATCAAATTTTGATGTTACATAATATTCCTCGTCTAAATCAATTTCATCTGAATCCATTTCTATCTCAGTTTCGTCGTCGCTTTCACTTTCAAAATCGCTTAGTTCAACATTCATCGGTGAACTCTGTCTGGTATTGTATGAACGTTTAGGCGATTCTGAAAACTGATTAGATTTGGCGAGTTTGATTCCTTTTAATGCCTTATGACCAATAAATGATTTACTTATATGTGTTAAGAATTTTTCGAATCGATTTTCGTATGGAATCAATTTTAACTCATTGTGCCAATAACTGTTTATATTTTAAAGATAAATTAAAATATCACAAAATTAATTTATTACATACACATATGAATTCAGATACTGATCTAAACGATCAATAAATTGTTCTTTTTTATTGTAGTATTGCCTCGTGCATGTCTTTCACTAATCGCCAGACGCCTTCGATCCAATTTGTCGTTACTTTTTTGACAAGAACTTTCATTTTTTCATTTGTCTTTATTCCTTTAATATTTCTTCAAGTCTGGGATCAATTTCAACGTCTTTATCTTTTGGATAATCCGGATTCAAAGGATGCGACCAATAATGATAAGCTACAAATTTATTTTTTCCTTTTGCGCTGTGATTAACTTGAAAGTGCGCAGCCATATCACATCCTATGCCAGTCTTGGGGTTATACTGTTTCTCAACGCCTAAGTACGAACCCCAACAGTCAGTGAATATTATCGATAAAGGATGAACACGTCGCCGGATAATCTCATGTAGTCTTTTTATCCCGATTATCCACTTTCTCCAAGAATATTCTCTTATTCTCATCAATCCCTCCTACGACCCATACGTGATCCCTTTGCAATTTAGTTAATCTCCCTTTATATGATTTACGCTTACGAATACAACTCTCATCTTTAAAAAATATTGAATTTAGTTTCATGTCACACTGTCACACTATGAATATAACATGCCTATCTGTACAACAACGCCAGGGCCTCCAATCATTTCATTTTTATTCACAAAATCACTGCACACATCTCTACAGTATTGAAACCATGTGATTGCTGTGTCTTTAGTTATTTTGAGATCTCTGAAAACAAACCAAATTGGAAGACGCAAAACGAATGCCAGTGTCAAATTTAGAGTAAGTGTTATAGGGAGCTGACTTCTGTCAAACCAAGTTCCTGCTTTAGGACTAAAGCTCATAAAAAGTCCCTTTTTATCTGCCTTAGAGGTAGTTGCTGGCCGACATTCAGGTCTATAACCAGCTTTATATTCAGGATCGCTTCGAATAATCAATTTTTTATTGCAAATAAACTGATTTTTCCATCTAAATGGCGCTAAGTTTGCAATGCTCGGAGTTACTGGATGTGTATGAGACTCAAGTGATTCGAAATCCAGTTTAGATGGGATTAACCCGAAATCTTCGCAAAATTTAAGAGATGTCTCTTCTGAATCGAATTTCGAACAAAAGTTAGAAAATCTTAAATCAGTCAGAATATTGCCAGACATATCTATAATTAAATTAATATAATAAGTTTGTATTTGAAAAATATTTATTCGGTTTTTGCAAAAATAAAGGAATATTCTATTTATTGAATGTAAAATGCAATAAAAATTTTAATATTTCAAATTATTCTTTTATCATCATTCCTTTTACAACTTGTTTATGCAATTTGCACATCGCAAGTTTATGGGCTTCAATTTCCATCGCTTTGTCATCCCACGTGTCTAAAACAGGAGCTTCAATGCTGAATCCAGCTTTAGGTAGTTCTAGACTCCAGACTGCCTGTCCATTCTTATGACCTCAAACGTTAGATGTGTCACCCAAACACGTTTTACTTAATCTTTTCCAATCATGCCCTGTACGATAGTGCTGAGAGGATCGAATGAGTGCTGTCTTTGAATTTGTTGCAATATCTTTCGCAAAATTCTCTTTTTTATAAGTATATTTAAACTTATTATTCTTAACTTCAACTTTAATTGTCATGTTATAATCAACTGTTAAACCATTTTTAATATTTTTGAATTCAATTATGAAAAATAAAAAGATTATTTGTGCAAAAATTATAATTATATTGTAAAATATCAAACCTAAAAATAAGTCCAATACTTCGATATAAATCAAATATTTAATGAAATTCAATCTATAACAAAGATATATATTGTTAAAAATGATTAAATACATTAAAATATTGCTAAAAAGTGGTTAATTTAACCCTAAGCAATTAATTCTTTAGCATTTTAAGAATTAATCACTATTTTACAACACCTAATACAGCGATATGCATTTCCCATAACAGCTATTATTTATTTTATCTTGTTCTTTAAATTTTCATATTTTATTTGGTAATTTTTACAATTTTTGAAAAAAATAAAAACCTATTTAAGGACAATTTTTACCCATTATCACTCCTATTATATCACCTATAAAAGGTCCAATAAAAACCTATTTAGCAATGCCCTACTAATTATTATTCATTATCAGTGGTGGTGGGGTGGTAGCAGGAGTAGCAGTGATGGTGAGGGGGTGCAAAGGATACTATATACTCATAGTTCTTCGAAATTGAAGTTAAAAATTTATTTTTTAAGTAATTCATTTAAAGTAGGGATAGCATATGTCGACTGAGTCAGGGGGTATAGAGGGTGTATTTATAACATTTTTCTCAAAATATATGCACAGTGAGGTAAGGATCCATAATGTTCTGTCTGCGGCACAAAAACCAGGAAGGATATTTGCTAAATCTCAAACTCAGGGGGGTATTTTGGCTTGAGTGAGCATGACGCTTTTCCTTAAAAAATTATAAGTTCTTTAGAAAAATCAATGTATTTTTATTACTATTAAACACGAATTTTGAATAAAACTCTCTAAGATTTGATAAGTAATTGAATAGATTAACAAAATAATAAGTGGACATTCAAATAATATGTACGCAAAAATAGCAAAATTTTGGATCCCCCTCCCCCATAACACGCACACGTACGCATTCTATAAGTTAGTACTCAGGCTCGACCACCCCCCCACCGCTCAAGTGAATAAACATTTGTTTAAATTCGGCACAGTTTGAATATAGGCCTCAACGTAAGCTATGTAATACGATTTGAACTTATTGGCTATTAAAAATTAAAGAAAAATTTAAATAAAATGACAAAATAAACGGAACTTTTATTAAATTTTCAAATATTTTACTTTAGATTTAAGAATAAAATATTTAAGTTTATCAAAGGATTATGAATTCCAAACTTAAATCCTTTTATTAGTTTATTTTGCATATTCAATGAGTACGTACAGTCAGATTGACTCCCACCTTAAAAATCGTACGCATTCATAAACAATTTCTTGACTCCCTCCCCTACATTCTGCGTGCGTACTATTTGAATCTCCCCTAATTCATTTAGAAAATGTTAAAACAAATAAACGTTAATATATTGATATTGAATTGTAATAAAATGGAAGTGGGATTTAAAAAAGTCTTTTAGACAATAATATGAAAAGAGCATGTTTTTAAAGCACAAAATTATGATTTTTAATATAAAACTACTTAGAAACGGTTAAATTGCTAAAAATATTGCTAAAAAAGTGGTTAATTTATTGATTTTTAGTACAAAACACATGGAAACCATAAAAACGCTCAAAATCAGTTTATGAGTGGATTATACTTCAACTGCACTGAAAATCATCAAATATTACTAATTTTTAATGAATTTTACGAAATATTTTTAAAACGGCACAGTTTCCTATAAATTTTCATAGGGTGGGGGTAAATTGCGGATAGCCTATAGGGGGAAAAAACGTTAGAGGGTATTCCGGGCTGGACCACCCTTCCATATCCATGGTGTAAATTTTCAAAAACAAATTAAATATAATTAAATTAATAAATAAAATTAAAATAAAACTAAAATATAAGTAAAGCCAGGAGGGCTGCCCGAGGTGTTACCCCTGACTGGTCTTGCGACCTGCCCCGTCGAGTTACTTGGCTGCATTTTGGCTACATATAACTTTAAGATGTAATAAATAGTAAAATTAATGTTAATTAAGTAAATTTTCTAATAAATTTTTACCAAATTGTTAGCCGAAATTAAACAAAAGACTGTAAACATAAACAATATTAACAGCAATAGATTGCACAAATGACCATAAATGACGTGACTTTTCATTGAACTTAATTTGAGCCTTATTTTAAGTTAAATTATTATTAGTTTTAAATTGCAATGATTCAAAATAAATAATTCGACTTTCGACTTTGAAGTCGAATATCTCCAATCCCGCCAGACCGAATTCGATCAAACTATCTGCCAAGCATCTATAGGGGGTATACTACAATATTATATATAAGGGGGCATTTTGCGGTTAGTCAGACCTTTGCCCGAATATCACCCAAAGCTTACGCTCTATTTGTTGAGACTTTTCGACTGCTATTCCAAGACATGGAAACCGAAACAGGAATTGATTGAACCGTTGATTAAAAGACTCAAAAAGTGTCTGAAAATAACTCACGGAAGGGAACATATATTCTATAAGAGCTCTGAGAAACTGTTGTTCCAATACTTGATTAAAATTAATTGAATTTAATTTGTTTTCTTACTTTTCAACCATTATTTCATTTAAATTATTTGTTTATTTCAATTAAAATATGTTATAATGAATACAATATCTAATATTCAAATAATAGCTCTTTTTTGCATTTAATTACAGAACTAATTATAATAATAGTGAATAAAATGACTAATGTTTGGTCATATTATGTATTTTCGATAAGAAAAAGCAAATAAATATTTGAATGCATCAGAAAATATCGATTTATAGTAAACATAAAATAATTTAAAACATTTATTGAACTGATTATTAAATATTTTTCCTATTTATTCAATTAATGCATAATATTTAGTTACGGAATATTATTTATAGGGTATTGCAAAATAAGTTTTATTGAACCCTTTGTAGTTAATATAATAGACATTAAAAGGGATAAATAGGTTCTTAAATAGGTCTTGGTAGACTGTAAAATAATTGGAAATGTCAAGTTTTGTATTCAATAGGCTAAGTCTCTATTTATCGGAATATTTTTACAATTTTTATTTAAATATTGTTTATATTTCACTATTTGTATAGCCATTTAAATTCTATTTAAGGAAACCTGATTTAGTGAGACTACAAATTAATTTACTGAATATTATTGTTTATGTATTCAATTTATTTGTTACTCTCCCACTGGCTTCGCAAAAAACAAACCCACTTGGATTGTTTCCTTCCCCATCCCTGCATCCAACACCAAATCGATAGAATGGGAGAATTTGTGTTTAAAATTCTCAATTATTTTACTCAAAAATATTATAATTAATGAGAATTGAAGTGAAATCAATGAATTAATGCAATAAAATTTTATTTCACAATTCAATAGAGATTTTCCAATAATTAATTAATTGAAATGAAATCAAATATTGAAAGAATTGATTGACTTCTGATAAATCAATAAACGGCTGCTTTAGTTGTGGAGTCGATGTCCGGCAATAATAGGAATTTCTGTCCATTGAATCTAAACGACCAGTCCTTAACAGAAGTGCATCCAATACT
>JAQFXN010002198.1:0-13214 GCA_034693365.1 Liacarus xylariae
TACTTATAAACTGTACAATAATATATGAATCACTGCACGTTCTACTTATCTTTTTTTAAAGCTTATACATTATTACTCTATTTATATATTTTGGTGGTTCGCGAACCACCATTTGAGCATCGCTGGTCTATAATATGCAATTTTCGCTATTATTTTGGAAATTGGAAATAGTAGAGAATTATTTAATTTGGCCAAACAATTTCACTTAACCCCCCCCCCCCAATCGTGTATCGTGTATATTTTTCACCCCCGGCCATTATGTTCGATCAAAAACCTTCTTTAGTGCTGAGATTTCACAATTAAAAAAGCTTTCATTAATTATATTAACTTTGATTACCATTAATTCAGATTTTTCTCTCATGTGAAACATTCGCGTAATTAAATCATTAGATGATATGTTTCACTACAAAAATAAAACGTTGAGTTTATATCTCTTCTTATTATTAATGGTTAACGTCTTTATAATCTCAAAAAACTGACGTAAAATTTATGTCTTAAGAAAAATTGTTTCTGATCTTTGATTCACATTTTATTTTTTTCATTTCATTTTTTGCATTAAATAAACTATTATTTAGTTTGAATATTAATAAATTAATCCAGTATATGTTTTTGATTTGATTTATACTTTCATTTATTTTCCAAATAAGACAATTTTTATAAATCGATTGAGAGATTTAACCACAAATATATGTTTTTAATCGGGGGTAGCCAAGGTCAGAGAGAGAGCCAAGATAATCAACCCAGGGTGCTTTTCACATTATTTTAGGAGGTCGATTAGAGGGTTATTTTGAGAACCCCCCCCCCTTTATTTTCGAAGAGGTTTAATGTTCCAATAAAATCTTATGAGTTCTCGACCCCCTGCCCTCCGCCTAAAATTAAAAAACCCCCTCATCCATCTCCTTAAATAATGTGTAAAGTATCCTGGATTGATATCTCAGTTCCAAGGAGCTTTTTTGTGCCACTCTTACCTTGGCTACCCCTGTTTTTAATGCAATAATATTCTTCTATCTCTGTGTTCACAATCTTTTCTATCAATTAATTTCTGTCTTAAAACGTATGTTTAAATTGTATTAAAGCATTGATCCATTTATTCGCTTAACTGCCGGTGCTTTTTATGATTAGATTCACTTAAATAGTTTATATCGCGTCAGACATGACTATCGTTTCGTTTACCTCTAAAAGTCATATGAGTTTTATTTCTTTTTTTACCGAAATATCACTTTAAATAAGAAAATCAATAATTTTATACTAAAAATATTGCCACAAAAGACAAACACAGCATAAGTTGATTTTGAATTAAAGCCACTAATGCTTTGTATATACAGTAGAGTTGACTCGATTTATATGTCGGAAACTTAAAGTCTATTATTTTTCTCCACTCTTAAGACAACAACAAATGTTTTAATTATTAATTCCGATTGATTTACAGGCGGTTTTGCGCTCGTATTTCTGGTTAAGGCTCACAATGGAGTTCGTTATGCACTCAAACGAATGTTTGTTAATAATGATTACGATTTAACTGTTTGTAAACGTGAAATACAAATCGCTGTAAGCAATCGATTGAATCAATTTAATTATTTAATTACCAATTATTTAGTAATTTCTGCTCTTTTTTTAGTAGATTTTAATGAATTTATAGCACTTTTTCCTCTTGTTTTATAAATAACTAAATATAAATCTTTTTTTTATCATTTTTGTTTTGTTTTGTTTTTTATCTTTTTAGACAAATTTAGGTTCGCATAAAAATATTGTCGGTTTAGTCGACTCAGTCATCAATTACTGTGGCGATGGTGTTCACGAAGTTCTTATGCTTATGAATCACTGCAAAGGTTTTGTCCTCTTTTTTTGTCAATCAATTTTGTTTTATTCAGGGGTTGGCAATGATGGGGATATAGGCAAATTACCACCTTGGTTTTTGAAAAATATTTATGATACCCTCGTGGTTTTGTCTATGAAAAATAATAAGGTTTTTAACTGAAATTTACCCAGGAACCCGATTTTTGCATTCCAATTCCATTGGTTTTCAACCTAAAAATACCACATTTAATACAAAATAACCTATTTATTTTGTATTTAGCTTTATACAGCCCCAGATCGGACAACCCCTGGTGTTATTATTTTTGTTTATTTAATTTTTTAAAATATTTTTTCAAAAATGCTTTTTATAGATTGAACTGATTATCAAAATTTAGAATAGAAATAGAGTTTACTCTAAATTGATTTGTTTTACAATCAATTCTATTGCATAACTATTTATATGATTGCATCAAATATTGATTTCACAGTTGTAGTTCAATTTGACGTTCCTTTTCATACTATAATACATACACAGAATATGTGTATTTTGTAATTCCAGTAAATGTTTAAATCATTTACTTTTTTGTGTCTCTAATCTATAAAATATGTTTAGACAGACTTTTTTTATCGATTTGATGCTCAAAAAGCTATTAATAAAATACTTTTTTTCATTAGTATTTCCCAAGAATTAGAGACTTTATTCTTATTAATAAACAAATGTTTTTTCTATCTCTCTATAAACCAATTCCTAAATAATAGCTTCAAAACTGTGATCGACTTCTTCTGAGATCTTCTCTTTTTATATCCCTTTTTATCCCAGTTTTGATCCAAAATCCAACATAATATTAGAAAACAATTGAGTTATTCATTCATTGGTTTATTTTTGGGTTTAAATAAAAAAAGAAAATAATGGTTTCATTCCTTATAATATAATGATTTCTATAAATCCGATAAGAATTACATTTTTCTCTCTTTTATTCTATAAAAATAATCTTCAAATCCATTAAAACCAGAATTCTATATAAGAATAAAAAAAAATTAGACTTATTTTATTTGCAAAAGAAAATATATTTATTTATTTGATCTCAATTTATAAATTGATTCATTCTATAAAATTTTAGTATTTTTTGGAATGATTTTCAAGAAATATATTAGAAATAAAGGAATTAATTGTTTTTTACAAGAATTTAGTGATTCTTAGTTTTGTTGTTATTTTTTGTGTAGAATTTAAGTGATATTTAAATCACTTGTAATTATATATCTCTTAATATTTTTGTTTCTCTTTTGTCTGCATTTTTGACGATTAATTCTTCAAATATTTTTAGTCTCACTAATAGTGAATCACTCTATATATTCATTTGTATTGAAAGGAATAGAAAAAATTTAACCAAAAATATCTTTTGACATAAAAAAAATTTCACAAAATTCTTTCGACAATATTCTTAAAATTCCGCAAAAGTATGAGTTCTGAAAAGTTTTATTACATTTTTAACGCTTACTGTAAGTATTTATCGATTTATTGTTTTTTCAATATATTAAAACCGGTTTTTTTTATTAGGTTCAGAATTTTATTTTTTTTATATTGATATCATAGTCTTTCAAAATTGAAATTTTGTCGCTAAATATTTTTTATATTATATAAGCTTATGGTTCATATTGACTTATGTGTTTGCAATTTCTAATTGAAGGGCACTTTTCAGTTGAATACTTCAATGCTAACAATGAATCGGTTTTATTAGAGCTTTGATTGGCTTCAATGTAATTATTGTTTGAATGAGTCGTAATATTAATAAACACCAATACAAACACTATAGTACTATATTTCCTATTGCTTTGACCTTTAATTAGAGTTAGAATTTTATTTTATTTTATTGATTGAATTATATTTAATAGAGTCTATTAAATAGATAAATATAAAGCTAATAAAACATAATTTTTATGCCCTTTTCGTAGAATATTATTAATTCTTAGAGTATTTTTAGGTAAACAGACGCCGGAATTGATTCCGAGTGTTGTGTTTGATCGGAACAGACGTTTCCGTTTAAGTAAAGGTGACATTAAAGATATCAAATTCTTTAATTCATATCGTATTTTCAATGTTTACTAAAATCGGAAATATTTTTGTCATTTTCTTTAACACAATCAATGTTTTTGAGACTATTTTACATATAATGTATGGAAATATTTAAAATAATTATCTCGTTATTACTAATTTTAAATCTATTTATCCTGGAGATTTTTTCCCATTATATCCATTGTGAACAATAATGTATTGTAATTCTCATTCCAAAGTTCACACAATTTGATTATATTTTGTCTATTTTTAAGTCAATTTTCTGAAGTCTTTCCGTAAACAGAAATCCGTTTTTTGTATTTTTATTAAGTTTTCAAATAATATTTCGTAACTTTCATTGTATACTATAAAAAAGAAAATTCTTCACTTCTCTATTCATATATTGTTAATGATTTCAAGTCTTGACAAATGTGTAAATAATGGAAAAAAATTTACTTCAATTTGTTTGAACTTTATTTTATAACTTTAACTGAAAAAAAGTAAAAATTCAAACGAATCTAAATTGAATTTGAAGTCATGTTTTGTTAATAATTGAATGATTTATTCATTTACTTTTGAATCACTGCTTCCGAGACTGAATAAAAAGATTAATCGATTTTAAAAAATCTTATAAAATGACATAAAGGCGTCAACTTTTGAATTGAAATCGATATCTCAATAGTTATGCAAAAAAAAATTACCAAAATTTCAAATAGATTTTTAAGTTTGATAGAGTAAAACAAAATTTTGGGTTGAATTTATCCATTATTTATAGTTTATAATATAAAATATACTCTATATTATTTAATATCTAAATATTTTAAGAATATGTTTCAAAAACAAAGTTTTATCTTTGAAAAAGTTAATTATTCTTTAATAAAATTGATAAAAGATAGTTTTGAAATATAGTATGGATTTTAGACTTTTTTTAATATTTTAAATTTAACGTTCAATTAATAAAAGTGTTAATTAATCACTTTTCAGGTCATGTGCTCCAAATGATGAACGACCGCATTAATGTAGGCTTTACTGAACCAGAATTATTAAGAATATTTTGCGATATTTGTGAAGCTGTGGCTCGACTACATCATAATCAGCCCCCGATCATCCACAGGGACTTAAAAGTATAAATTATTGATTGTTTTAATATTTATGTCTTGTTTAATATTAAAATAGCATTAAATGCTTTTTTTCGTACTCTTCTTGAGTTCAAGTTTATTGAACTAAAATATAATTTGAAAAAAGTTTTTTTTAATGAAAGGAAACTTTTTTCTGAAGAGAATTTGTTTTTTAGTGAATTTTTATTAATTATGCATAATTTTGTGCATTTTTTTTAGAAAAATCGTGTGAAATTGATTTAATTATTATTTTCGGTTACTTTTTATGAATGAATTATTAATTTTGTCGTTTATATAATTTGATTACAGATCGAGAATATACTGATATCAGAGACCGGTTCCTATCAATTGTGTGATTTTGGTTCGGCAACAGTTAAAGTGTTGAGAAGTAGTGACAGTCAGAGTGTGTTAGACATTGAGGAAGAGATTAAAAAATATACGACACTATCATATCGGGCGCCAGAAATGATTGACTTATACGGCGGTAAACCCATAACAACCAAAGCTGACATCTGGGCGTTGGGTTGTCTGCTCTATAAGCTATGCTTTTTCCAATTGCCGTTCGGGGAGTCAACTCTGGCCATACAAAACGCTCAGTTAGTCATTCCCGACAGTTCTAAGTATTCGAATAAATTGCACGCTTTGATCAAATTAATGCTCGAACTGGACATTGAGACCAGACCTGACATATACGTCGTCTCAACACTCGCTTTTCAACTATTAGGAAAGGATTGTCCTGTTGTTAACGTTAATAATAGCACTGTTCCAAAGTGGTCAGCACTTGGTTTACCAATGACTGAGTCTGAGGCCCGAGAAGTTAAACGAAACGCCAAACTTAACCCGAATGTGATTAACAATAGAGAAGTGCCTCAACTGAACACTATTGGCAACAATTCTACTAACATTGAAGGCACAAGTGTTGCGCCCCGACAACGACCTAAACCCGCCACCGGAGGTTTGTGCTCTCTTTATTCAATTGAATTTCTCATTTTTACAATTCTTTTTTTAATTATTGATTAAAAATTTGTTTTTTTGCAAACATTGAGTTTATATGAACTTTGGATTCCAATACTCATACACTTTAATGACAAAAATAATAGATTAACAAAAAGTATAAATAGGTTTGAATTCAAATATAGTTGAAAATTCTTTAGTATTGATAATAAGTTAAATAATTTGATTTTAAAACTTAACTCAAGGCTCGGATGACTTGAATAAACATAAGTTTAATAATTTTAAGTTCAATTTTAAAATCTATTTAAATATATTTTAATTCATTTTTAGATAATTAGAAGAAGTCATATACGACTTGAAACTCAATGTTTGTGTGATTTACTAAATATCGTTTTTATTTATATTATAATTAATTTCTATTTTTTTTATTTCCAAAAATTTCAGGACAATTATCAATACCTGTATTACCTTCTGGTGCGCAAAACAGAGCGACAACACCAGTAGAACAAACGACTAGTAAATTAATACCAACCCAGTCATCAATGACTAGTTCGCAGAGTTTTACATCGGGTGCTCAACTGTTGGCCTCTCAATCGCAATCGGTGTCGATGTCAGCCCCGCCGTCAAACCTGGTCTCCCCTTCCAATAACATTCCGCAACAAATTATAACAAATGTGACCACAAATGTCAACTCCAGTAATAATCCATTCATTATTGTTGGGCCAACTCATGTGCGGAAAACACAAACGCCTCCTCCAGGCGTTTCGCCAACAAATGGTCGGTTCTCTCCATTCAATTGAATGAATTGTTTTATTAATGAGTTATTAATATTTAGGAAGTATTCCGTCACCACATCTTCACTCTTACCACAGAAGGAACGTTAGCGACACCTCAGCCTTCAGTAAAGAATTGGTCTCATTAGTCAACACCGATAGCACACTTCACGCCAGTAATTCACTGTCATCTCAAACAACATATACAGGAAGTAAGGGTTGGAATCCATTCGAAGAAGACTTTACATTACCGAATGCGGACACGTCTGTCGAAGACCAACTGTTCGGACATGAATTCGATAAAATACGCAAAGGATCACAAAGTAGTGAGTCATTAATCATACATTCATTAAATTATAATTAATTCAAAACTAAAACTAATTAAAAACGTGTGAAAATTATTCAAATACTGCATATCTATTAATTCCATTCCAACTCCGGGTCATTCTCTTAGTTTAATAAAAAAAAAATAGGAAAATGTTTGAAAATTTAAAACTTTTTTATTCATTTATTTATATTTTTAAAGGCATAACAAACGTGAAGAGTAGAGAAGATCTAGTCATGTCTTCGTCGACACCAGAAGCGGATCCGTTCGGTGCGGCGCCGTTCGATCCGGTGAAGATGAGACGGCATAAACAAAAACAGGAACAGTTGAAACAGCACTTAGAAAAGCAGGAGTTGACTAATTTTAATTTATTAACGACTAATAACTCACTAAATCAGGCGAATAGAGGTAATTATGACTTTTGGAGTTAATTCGTTAATCGGGTTCTAATCAAACAATTAATACACTAAACGGATATCTAATTAATCGGTGTTTCAATAATTTAGAATAAGTTTTAAAAAATTTATTACAAGTCTTTTTTTCCTTTGTAATCATTTTATTTAATTTTCCTCTTTTTTTTCTTGTTAACGATTTTTCTGATAATTTTTTTTTTTGCTTTAATTTGTGTTAATTTTTTAAGTTCTAAATAAAAATTAATTTACAAAAATCTAATGGTTTTTAATTTTTTTCATTGCATGAATTTATTTCTCTGTTCGGGAAATGGTTTATCGATTTATTATTTAATGTTTAACTTTTGAAAACAATTTCAGGTAATTTCAGAAATTAATATTTAATACATAATTTCCTATATTTGGAACGAAAGATATGGGAATCACATAATACAGAACCAGTCATTTGTATAATAGAGATCAGACATAAAATAATTATGAATTTTTAAATGATAGCCCTTTCCTCACGTATTGCCCCTAAAGAGTTGAAATACAATCAGCAATTGAGTTGACTCTAAACGAGCGCTTATACTGTATTAGAGTTCGGGTTCCGTTTACGGGTTAAATAATTATTTAAGTAGCCGTTCCATCGTGTCTGGCCATTCATTTTGTTGAACTCTAAAAATTCTTGAGATAATTAATTTGAAACTTAAATGCAATACTGAATCGAAATACTTAAGGAATGCATAAGTTTTTAATAATTATAGTAAAAGCGGTTGTAATTAACTATTTTAGAGGTCAGACAATATGTAATTTACAGTTTGAGTATAATTATTGTTCGGAATTTATTTTAAAGGTTTAGCTGTTCCGACCACTTATATGCCATTATATTCTTCTGACGCCGAAGATGGCGACGATCTGTCAAACGGCGGCAGTAATAGCCATGAGATGAGATCACTTCCCATTTCGATACCGTTGCGCAATCGAAACCCATCGGAGACGTCGACCAATACATCCCAATCGACTGTCGCATCCAATGACGGCTCTGTTCGCAATAATTTTGCAAAAGCACCCGCAGAGGACAGGTCTAAATACGAAAAGTTTATTGACGCAGATCTGGATGAAGACCACGAATGTATGTATACTTATGTCATATATTAATCTCTAATTTGATCTATTGTTCAAATCATATCAATCTATTCCGTAATTTATATTTCGTTCGTTTATTGTTTAATAGCACTCGAGATTGTAATATCGCTAAAATGGTCCCTAAAATCATTAGTACTCATATATGAATAAGAAATTATTACTGAATAGTCTTTTAAAAAGACGACAAAGGGGGCCAAATTTATCCCTCACTTTTTAAAATGATCAAAACGCCATTAATTGAAAAATTCCTGCCTGATTAGATGTTCCAAACTAAAAATTGACAAGATTATAAAATGGACATTTTACGTAAAAAATCCTCCATTTTATATTCAGGAACCTTTTTTAAACTCATAAGCTTAGTAATATAGTCCACTATTGAAACCAAGTTAGAAAATACCCTTAACTATATTTCGGATAGAAGAAAAATCCTATACTCCTTAACTTGATGGACCTGTCCATCACTCAAGTTAATTATTATTTACTCCAAACTGAATATTCTGGACTCTATATAATTTGATTTGAACTTTGAATCAGTAAATTGTCGGCTATTATAATAAATTATTAATAATAATAGTAGAAATAGAAAGAGAAGAGTTGTGGCAAAAAGTATAGAGGCATTTTAGCTATACCTAAATTTCGTCGTTTATAATTATAATAGATTTTTGTTAAAATTCTTTTTATCGTAGAATTAAAAAGAATTTTTGTGATGAAAATTCTTTTGAGATGTTTTGATATAATTTAAATTCCATAGGATTTTTGAATTTTTGTCAATTGACGTCAATTCAATTATTAATATTCAAAGAAAAATCTAAATTAAGACCAATTTTATGCCTCAATTAATAATGTCTTTATATTATATTCTCAAAAGAGGATACAAAATCTCAAAAGCATTACATTAATTGCATTTCAAGAGCGCCTCAATTGATAGTGAGTTTTGGAAAATTAAAGAATAAGAAAAACAAAATTATAATAATATTAAATTGCAATTCATTGGAATATTCAGTCGTTTATTGAATAGAAAATGATATGATATGTCGTTCATTTGCAACAATTACTCTAGACTTGCATTACATCCTCTCAATTATATATTACAGATATTTTTTTAATTAATCAAATTATTACGTTATTTGAGACCAATATATGACAGTATTTAATAGAAATCTCTTCTCATTTATCAATCATTTATTTAAAAATAATAAACAAAATATGATTTCATTTAATCTAAATTTTATAAAATATCTAAAAGTACTCGAAAACGAGGATTCTATCGGTTCTGCTTCTGATTTGCGGGACTCCGAAGAAACACCCGATGACGGCATCGATGAGGACGAAGACGACGAGGACTTGGCTCAAGAAGTGACTGCAATTGAAATCAAGATGAAGGAGCCCTCCAGAGTGTCTAAACTGAAGCCTCTTCTGACTTCGAGTGATGACCTACTCATTGGACACGTCGATGGAGACAAACCTTTACTCTGTGAGGACGACGACGACGTGGAAAAGTCACCACAAGTTGTACACATTGGACATCAAATGCCTTCTCTCTCCACCCTATCATCTGATGTGTTTGCTTCGGCACCCTTTAGAAAACCTCTGTGCAAATCAAGAAAAAAGGATAAAAACGATTTGGAATCAGAAGACATGAAATTAGTTGAAACAACAACTTCTGGCGACGACAACGATGAAGAAGTGGCGCGTAATCTAAGAGCACAAGTGGTTAAAGACTCTATGATTGGACCCAAAGATCTGTTTGGCTCTAAACCATTCACTGAACAACAATTAGTTAATGTAAGTGTGCATTGATTTCAAATGAGACTTAATTTACTGAACATTATTTCATTGATAATCAGTCGGCAGAACAACAACAATACGTACAACAAAAGCAATACTATAGCGAACAACAACTACAACAACAAAGCACTCAAACCGTTCAAACCCAACCCCATAGTGAACAACAATATCAGAGACTAATACAACAGCAATACCAGCAAAGAGTGATTGCAGTCGAACAGCAGAAACCATTGCAACCACACCATCAACAAGAGGTGCTCCAACAGGTAGCACAGGTGCCACAACCACCACCGCCACAGCCATCGCTCGCATCTCAAGATCTGTTCGGTGCCGTTCCATTTGCGGCCAACACAACCCAAGTTATAGCTCCTATTCCTCCGCCGACTCTTTCGGCGCAGAGGCCTATAGTGCCGCCCAAGACTTCAAAGGTGTTGGCGGCGGCGGGTTCTCCACCGAAAAAGCTTATCATTCATCAAACAGCGACCGCTTCTATACCCACGTCCTCTGAATCTGTGGTATCGGCGCCGTCGCCCATAAAAGCAGTTAAACAAACCATTAAATTGAAACCAAAATCAAAAGTGTTGTCGAAAACGGCCAAAAAATATGAAGCGGACGAAGACGACGATGACATCGATGGACTCATCTCTAATGAAAACGATGAAGAATTAGAGGACACGAAGAAACCCAAGAAAAAGGATAAAAAAGTTTGTAATTCTTAGGATTTATTGAATATTATTCACAATTATATTTACCGGTAGTTATTTTGAATTTTGATACGACTTTAATGTCATTTATTTATTCAATTTTTAGGATAAGTCAGAAAAGAAAGAAAAATCTAAAGAAAAAACTGAAAAATCAAAAGACAAGTCAGAAAAAGTCAAAGAAAAAGACAAATCTAAAGATAAGACTAAGAAATCTAAAGACAAGGATAAGGCTAGACATCAGGCGTTCGCTAATATGTCGTTCGAAGACGTGACCGACGACACAGTGGACACACTGAAGACATACCATCAACACCAACAGCACCAGACGATGGCCAAAGTCGGCAAATAGTTTTAGTTGTTGTATAAGAATTCGATGTCTTTTTTTTGTTTGTCTCACAACAACTAAATAAAAAACATATAATTAATAGTATTTTTTTAATTTAAGGAAAAATATATAATTATTTATAAATTAATTTTTAAGTTTCTATAATATAAATTATTTGTGAGAAATGACATAACATTTTATTTGGTGACCAAAAACATTGACTCATTTTTATATATTTTAATGTTTGAATTATTTAATTTAATTTTTTTGAATATGTTTTTTTTGATTATATTTAATAATTAATTAAATGTATTGTGAAAAATGTGAGGACAATGAACAACAGGATTAAGAGATATATATAATTAGTACTCTATTTATTAATTCTCTATTGAGTGCTCTCAACCATTAGATAACTATTTTTAAAATTTAATTAATTAATTAATTATTCATATATTTATACAATTATTTTATTTAAATTTTTTTTGATGAAAACTAATTATTTTATAAAAGTAATTGAAAAGTCTGTACAAAAAGTTTATTAATAATTGAGAGAAAAAGTCATTTTAGAAGAGAAAAAAGTTGTTAATTGTTTGTATGATATGAATAGAGAGGAAGCGTTGAGTCAATTGATAATTGAAATAAAATCTAAGTTGAGATAAGAAAAAGTTAATTATATGAATAAATAAAGTTTAGATTTAGTTTCAATTCTCGGCTTTTTATTTCATTGAAACCCAATTTTAATTTCATTGTCCTCTCATTGAGAAAGAGTGAGAAATAGTTTGTAAATTAATAGTGAATTAAATGCAAAATACAAAACAATTAAATAATAATTCGAATATATTTTTAATTTAATTTATATATAATTATTACTAATTATGAGAAAAAGCTTATAAATAGAAAACATAAATGAAACGAAAATTATTTGAAATTTGGATTTGAATCCAAATATAAAAATTAAATTAATTTATATATAAATTTTAAAACAACTGAAAATCTCATTAATTGTTTTCATTTATTTTATGTAAATATAATTAATTATTATATGATTTTAAGAATATTTCTTTTTTGTTAATTTACATAATTATTATGATTATTATTGGATATATTACTGAAAATTGTAGTTAATTTTGAATTTATTATTGATTCTGAAATTGATTTTAAGAATTTAAATAAAAAAATTAATTAATTTAAGCATTTATTGAATCCACAACTGAATCAAGAATTTGATTTTCAATCTATTGTTTTGTCGATTGATTTCTGTTTTCAAATCTAAATCTTAAATGTGATTAAAATTGAAAGTTATATTGAATTTTGAAATTTAATTAACATTTTATTTATTTAAAACAAATTAACTAAAAATAAATGAGTTTTTTGTGCAAAAACTTAAATATATTTTAAAGTTTTATATATTTTGATACAAAGGAATGTAAAAGAAGGATTCACCCGGAACCCCCACCCCCACCCCCAGAGTTTTGGTTGATACGTCTCATAAATGAGATTTATAAGTAAAATAAATAAGAACTAATTTTGTTTCGGAACAATATATTCCATACAATTTAGAAAAAGATTTTATAGAATTTAAATCATATAACTCAGGGATTTATTGTCGAAGCCGTGCATTAAAATGTGTTTTTGCATACATTCTGTTTGGAAATACAATATTTGTTCCAAAAATAATAGTCAAAGTTTCGATCAAAATCTTTATTCTTTAGAATATGTTTTAAAAAATGTGATCATATTTAACAAAAATTTTTAGGAGCTCTATAGGGTAAAGTGAAATCTCTGGTTGAAAATTCACTGAAATCAATAGTCTATTAAATACAACTCAACCAATCAGAA
>JAQFXN010002199.1:0-13214 GCA_034693365.1 Liacarus xylariae
AAAATGACTAGATTTCAAACAGTGATATATGAATAAATGTTTCTTTCATATTTCAAATCATCAATGACCTTTATATTCAATTCCATATATTGGCCAAAAGTAATGTTCAATATCAAATCTTTAATATATGGAATTGAATGTAAAGGTGGCACACGCGGCCACTTTCCAATTTATAAAGCTTTAGATTATTTTTATCATAAGATCTATTTTGCAATCAATTAAGATATTGTTAATTATAATTTAATTCATAAATGTAACTACTGTTTGTTTTATCTGAACTATGAGTAGAATTAATTGTTCTTCTATTATTAGTTAATTACATACAACGATAAACAAGTTCGGGAATGACTTTAAAAAATATTATAAAAATATTAATTAGAAGTAAGATTTTATTTAACGAAAAATCATGACTTTATTTCAGTTCAAAAATGTTGCGTGATAAAACCAACCTGAACAAATAATAACAATTGCTTATTATTAAAATTTAGATAAAATTGCATGTTGCTAACAGATTATCTTCTAGAAAGATCAGAAGAAATTCAACCATGTTATAAAAGTGGTCACCATTTTTCACGATATTATTTTGTAGTAATTTTGTATCACTGTTTAGTGCAATCCAACCGATTAACAGCAAATTTATTTATAAGGAAAATTTCTTATCAAATGTAGATAGTTAGAATTTCTCAACTCTATAATCTTTTTGATAAGAAAACCACATACAGTGTGAGATTGAACTTCAGACACGGAAACTCTTACATTGACAAGATTGTTGTGATATATGCTATGAATTCTAGTTTTTATAAATTAAATACAAATAATGCAATATTAAGTAAAGTTTATTTTATTAAATCGAAATATACCCAATTAAATTAAAACTAATCTTACTAATATTAATCCTAATCTCAGCATAGAGATTAGAGATAAGTGAGTTTGGTTTAATTTATTTTATTATTCTTAAATTAATAAAATAACTTTTACTTAATATTGCATCATTTGAATTTAATTTATAAAATTCTGTGTGCATAACATGTAACACAAAAATGTTTTCAATGTGAAAGTTTTAATGCCCAAAGTTTAATCTCACACTGTATATTGTATTCTTATTAAAAAGGGCTATAAAGCCGAGAAATGTCTAACAGACATTGGCAAAACATCTTCTATAGTGTATCTCATAAATCGCTAGTCATTGTTAAAAGCGCGCGATAGGCTATTTAGTGCTTTTTCATGATTTAGAAGTTTGTTCTATGATTTTTAATGAAAGAAAGAGTCATAAGTTTTCGGGTTTTATTAAAAGTAATAAATTGAGACAAAATGAATAAAATAAGTGCAGATCAGAGCCCGTATAGTATTGAAGAAAGACTGATTGCTTGTGTTTGTGTTCACGACAGACATATAAGTGGCAAAAATATTGCGGAAATTAAAGTTGACTTTGAATTGCGTTTTAAAAAACAAAGTCCAAATCCTAAGACATTATATAAATGGGAACCGAAGGCATACAAAACAGGTTCAGTTTTAGACAGTCATGGGTAATCAAATTAGTGAACACGAATTAGAAAATTTGTCTGAGGGAACTTGGAGAAGAATAAGGTTATGTGCAGAAAACGAAGAACAACACAGCGCTATATTGTATTACAAGTTTTGTTTTACATTCAGTTTATTGTAAATTAAATTTTATGTTTAAGTTTTTACATAATTACTATTTTTTTATATTAGAGGTTTTTATATATACATTGTATGATACAAAGTATTGTACAAAATTTCAATTTTTTTTGTATTTTGTCAACCCTACTCTGAGTATTATGGGACAGCCTTTAGAAAACATATCAAAACTTTATTAGAATAAAATAATAAATGTAGTAAAGAGGTTGTACTGTATGTGAATAAACGTTTCAATAAATAATTAACTCTAATCAATGATTGGATAAGAATTGATTCAATTAATTTAAATATAAAACCAAAGGATTGTTGAATTTATAGGGCCGTTAGCAAAGGTTTAGTAACATTTAAATACTCTGTAAGCAAAGAGTTAATAAGATTAACTTATCGGGTCAGTCGGTTAAAAAAGTTTTATGCCAAAGGGGGCAAACTTTTTCCATTAAAGTAGCGTTTGGTTAACATTTACATTCATTCACTCAATTTATCTCAAGTTGTTGGTTTATTATTTTTGTAATTGTCATTACCGTTATTTTAATAAAAAAAATAATCTATAAGTTCATTGAAATATCATATAAAAAATTGCTTAGAATTGGATTATAGTTTTACGATATGTTAATGTAATCTCATGTATGGCTCTATAACTTACTTAACTGAGGAGATTGTATTATTTTCTATAAATTTAATATGGATTTAAGGATTGTAAGCATTTTATACACAATTTTGCATTCACAAAAAAAGATAATACGTTTGAGAATCCAATTAAGTCTGTTTTATAATTAAACCCGGATATGTAAGTTGTAGAACAAAAATAATTATCTTTGGCACAACTGCTTTATTGAAAAATATTGCTTTTTATAGATTAGCAAAGGATATAAAAAATGAGCCAAAAAACTTTATTGATCAGATGGAATGAGACAATTCTAGAAATTGAGCATTAAATAGAACAGAAAAAATAAAATTCTTATATTCATAGGCTGTTTGGATATTAAGTGTAAAACTCTCATAAAATACAAATACATTATTTCATTTTTCAATTAATTTTTTATGTTTATATAAATTTATTGTCAGATATTAATATTAAAATAATTCAAAGATAAAAAGTAGAAGAAAAGTGATAAAAGCTCAATTCTATTATAAAAATTTAATTAAATTATACCGTTTGAGCAAAATATAAACTCATAAACTCCATTCAGTTTTATAATAAAAGTAATTGCCTGGTGCTCTATGTTCTGACATGTGTAATTTATAACATTCAATTAGCTGTAAAAATTTGTGTCAAGCAATGTCTTAAATTGTCAATAATATCGGATTTCCTCAAATGACTTTTGAAACCTTTTAATTAAATATTATATTTCGAAAATATATCCGAATTTAAGAAAACAGTTATTATCATAGAATTGTTGGCTTATTTGCACTCAATTCTCGCTTAGGTTTATAGACAAGAGTCAAAAAAATAAAATATCAAATGCGGAACTGAGCTATTATTTGATTTTTCGTGGTTTACTGAAAAAAAAGGAAACTTAAATCAATAACATTTTCTATTAAATAATAGATACTTTTAAAAATTTTATTCCTCATTAAAGCACATGCTATAGATCATTTGCTTCCTATAAATGCAATTTTCTCCAATATCAGATAAAAAACTAAATCCTTATCACATAAATAATCCTTAATTTGAGATTATAATTAATCTTGTGCAAGGTTACAATTTAGAGTTCTATCGATGTAAAGTGTCTTATATAGTTAAAGTTTAATTTAAATATTTATAGAATTAATCCACGGGTAGCCAAGGGGGTATAGTTTAAAGGGTAGAATGTCTGCAGAATTTAATTAAAAATGACGTAATTTAACAGAATTTGATAGAATTTAGGCAAATTATAATGAATTTTGAAAGAATTTGACAAAATTACGTTATTTTTCCAGAATTTAGCCAGAATCTCACAGAATATTCTCCAAAAACGGCATCTTGGACGCCCTTTTCTCAAAATTGCTATGTTGGGGAGTATCTCAAGAGCGGACTGGGGGTATCCGACCAAAATCACAGTGTGGGTATTCAGGGCTGTACCCATTTTCTACATCGCTGTTTAATATGGAATGGAAATGATTGAGTCAGATCAATATTTACCCTGTTCTGTGAGCGATGATCAGTGGAGTCCTGCTTTCTTGTGTATAACAGGTGATGAAATCACAGATCTTGTTTTTATTGAAAATGGAATGTTTAATAATTTCAACTCTATTAGAAAAAAAATGTGATACAAGAGTTTCTAATAGAGTTTCTGTATTTTCTAATAGAGTTGAAATTATTAAACATTCCATTTTCAATAAAAACAAGATCTGTGATTTCATCAGTTTTATACACAAGAAAGCAGAAATCCACTGGCGATGATTAAGAAAATTATTTAATAGAATTTAAATTATCAATAAGGCATTGAAATACGGCTGCTGAAAGGATGTAGGTTACCTGCCCTTATAGGAACATTTGCTCTAAAGGCTATTATATTCAATTGATCAAAATACAATTAAATATAGTTTAACTATATTGAAATTATTTTAACAATACTAATTCTAATAGTTTCAAATTACAACTACAAAACCAAAATAATTTCTTTAATATTAAAGTTCTCAAAATAAAATAGTTATTACCGGTAATAAATTTTTTATAAATTTAATATTGTATTAACAAAATATCTTAAATTGACCCTTAATATCTTGATTAATAAATTGTTTAAATCAAACCGTTTGCTTAGTTATTTTGTATTGTAGTCTGTATTTACTGCAAGTGTATTTCCTTAAAGAATACTATAAGATGAAATTGATCAGATTAATTTAATTACAGTCGTAGGGCTATTGGTAATCCTGAACCATTGTTTAGCCCCACAACACATAAAATATTAGACAATAGAATAGTTTAGTCAATTTTTCACATGACATTCAGTGGGGAAAACATTGTTGGCATTGATTAAAAACAGCCAAAAAATCTAATAATTTGAAAACAGATTTCAAAGCATTTGATCATGTGCAATAAAACTACCAATATAGGTCTTCAGATGTATTGTAAGGTCAAAATTTTTGTGTTTTGCTTAATGAGGTTGTCGTAAAAGTATGGAATAAAACACAATGTTTTCTGTTTTGAATATTTACTAAATATCTATAAATAGAATAAAAATAATTTTATAACAACTTTTCAAAGCTTTTAAGTTATAATATTCATGTGTTTTATTATTTCAATTGAATAATTGCTTCAATGGTATCAATAATTCAAACACTCATTCATTCATACATTTATTGTTTTAATTTTTTCAGTTTTGCTTTAATTGAATACAAGTTTTAAAATCACATGTTTTTTGTATTATTAAAGAATCTGAAAATATTTATTTATATAAATCAATAATCGATTATAAATTAGACCACTTTTAATGACAATATATCTATAAATTTTTGATTAAACAATTGTTAAACGATTAACAGAAAAGTTGACATAATATTAGACTTAAAGCGAAAAATTCTATACATTTATTGTCCAAAATATTAATGAATGAATACAAATGTTTTTAAACATATATATAATTAAAATCTAAATATCTTTTCATTTGATAAAACAAAATAAACAACAATAATGAGCTTCAAAATTGTCTTATTTTGAATTGATTTCCAATTAATAGATGAAAGAATTTGTTTCCCAAAATTTTATTTAAACAATAAATTCTTTGTATTGTATTGTGTTTTTGTGTTCAGAGGCTTAGATCTCATAAAATATAAAACAAAACTTTGTTAAAATGAAGTTTTTATTTTTGTTTTCGCTTTATTTTAGTTTTATTTTATAAGTTAAGGAATCAAAAAACGGTTTTCTCCTTTTTTTGAAACTCAATTAAACGAAAATAACAAATAGAAAACTTCTACGAAATAAAAATTACTATCAAAGAGACGATTCATTAACTTATAAAATAAAAACTTGTGCTCTTTCTCTCTATATTTCTCTATTAACGTATCTCTTATTTAGAGCTATGAATCGATGATTTCTTAAATCTGATGCCCTCTTCATTAAATATCGAAGACTTCTTAAATCTGATCCCTTCCTCATTGAATGGCGATCTCTTACTTGAATTGTCTTTATCTTTGTTTAAACTCAAAGTCTCTGATTTTATTTCCATTGGATTCCTATAATCGTTGCCGAAGTTGTCATAAGAATGGGATTTTTTAAACCGAATTCCTTCCTCATTGAACGGACTCTTTTTGAATCGGATTCCCTCCTCATTAAAGGGAGACTTCTTAAATCGGATCCCCTCTTCATTGAATGGAGACTTCTTGTAGCGAATGCCCTCTTCATTGAAGGGTGACTTTTTAAAACGAATTCCTTCCTCATTGAAAGGAGACTTCTTGTATCGAATGCCTATTAATAGATAAAAGGTTTTTCATTCAATTTATTATATTTTTATTCTTATTTCAATATTTAAATTCAAATGTTTATCAATGTTTTATAAAAAAAATTGTATCAATAGTTTGAATTCTGGAAATATATTTAATAAGAATTTTTTGAATTATATTTAGTTTTTTACTCAATATATACTACAGTTATTTACAGTGTATTGAGTTCTCTTAAATGGTTTTATTTTTCTTTTATGATTCTAAAAATGAAAGATTTTATTCTTTATTAACAATCGTATAAATAGCATGGATTGTATCTCCACGTGATTCTTGTCGTTCAATGAATTTATCAAATCATTTACGTTCTTATTTGTTGAGATGCTTTTAATAGACTATTGATTTCAGTGAAATTTCAACCAGAGATTTCACTTTACCCTATAAAGCTCCTAAAAATTTTTGTTAGTCATAATGCAAATGAAATATCGCGCACTCCATACTAAGTTATATGTTATTAACTTTTATGCATAACATGCTGTAGTCTATGTAAAGACGACACCTCCATCTGTCAGTTAATGATTGAGTAAGAAAATACTTGTTCTGATTTTTTAAAGAAATAGCATGAATTGATAATTTTCTAAAAGTAAATGCTGTACTTTATTAAAGATTTTATATTTTAGAATATTAATTTGAGTAAATAATACATTTTGGGCACATTTAGTAACAAAGATTGACAATTCATTTATGTATTTCAAATGGTATTCAATTTGTGTCATTAAGAGTATTACACTTTTAGACTTCAAATTTAATTCAAAGAATTAATGAACAAAAAAACAAATCTTTGATATAATATTATTCATAAAATCCTATATTATTAATAGATTTCTAACAAATTTGGAATAAAAATATTAGAAATATTTGCAAAGAATAGTGTAAGAGGAAAGGGAATCCTTGGGGTAAATATTTGTTTTTTATTTCTCTTTCGAAGGAGTAGGAGATTATATTCTCTTACTCTTATGGTTCTTCTAAACTCAAGATATTTTTAATTGCACACCAGCAACAAAATGTTGATATATCCAAGAATTGTTCATTAATAATGTTTTATTTTTTATTCATAATTAATAATTTTAATAAGTTTTTTATATGAGTTGATAATGAGTAAGAAATATATCAAGCATTATTAATGAACAGTACTTGGATATATTCAAACAGTTTGTAGCTGTGGTACAATTAAAAATATCTTGAGTTTATTAAAACATTAAAACACTAATCAAAACCAAATAAAATAATAAATAAACATAAGTTACAAAATATAGAAAATGATAATTGATTTAAGAAATGGATTCAAAATTAAATTGTGGTCAAAATAAAAGCCAAATTACTATTAATCTATAATTCGGTGAAAGTAATGAACAATTAATGAATAATTGTCTGAAAACAGAATTAGAAATACTAATCAAAAGTGAAAACATATTAATTGAGTATAAAATCAGTGAATCTCATTCTGACAGCCGCTCAGGACATTATTACATCAGCAAACTATTTTTCATTTATTCAAACTATGGTTTCTAGTGATTTGATGTAAACCTACGATTTTGTACTTCTGCACACATTGTGCTGCCTTTTTTGTGTGCCCACATAATGTTGATAATTAGTGTCCAATATTACCTCTTCTGACATTTTAAGAGATATTTTTCAAAAATACCTCATATACTCCCATTTCTAGTTTGAGTTTGGTCATCTTTGAACTAATTATTTTTTATAATTTTCAAACATTTATAAAATATTGAATAATAATATATGGACATATAAGAATGGCAGCACAATTTGTTCAGAAATAATAAATCGTAAAATATTTACACTCTTTGTAAAATGTTTTATAAAAATTAGTAAAATTATTGAAATAATCAACTTTAAGGGAAGGGAAGGGTTGAAAAAATATTTTGCAATAAAGGGAAGGGAAGAGTTAGATAATTTTTGAAAGGTTTCACCTCTAATATACATTCTATTAATAATTGCATAATTAATCTTTGTCAAATTCTATTCATGCATTTTTATTTTTAATTTTATGATTTCATCGATTAAAAATAGTTGATTATTTATAAAACAACACAATACACAGGGTTACTGAAGAAGGACAATTTATAATAATATCAATGTGCAGAATAATCCTATCCAAGTGGAAAACCAGATTTATGGTACCGAATAAATTCTATTAAAATATTTAATAGTATCTAATAATGTAAATTATGAATTATAAATAACATTAATAGAAATATGCTTTAAGAACTTCACTGTAAATACAATTGCGAACTGTTTAACAGTATTGTACTTAATATTAGAAAAATTAATCAGAGAACTCTCAGAGATTTTCAACCACAAAGTAAGAAAAATACTTTTACTAATGTCTAACAATAGTAAACATAGCCAAAGGGCCTAAATACCCCCTGAATACTATAAATTATTTTGCAAAGTATCTACCCTGACTTTTAGGACCACAATCAAAATATTTTTGTTTTCACCTTACTTCCCCTTTGCAAGTCATATTTTGGAATTTTGTATACCTCCCCTGAATTTTTGAGAAAATGTTCTTAAAATGCCCTACCTATACCCTCTGGCTATCCCTGAACAATAGATAGTTTACTTTTGCATTTAATATTAATTTCTTGAACAACATTTTCAAACTTTTTCTGACTAACAAAACAAAATTTTAAAAATCAAAATAATATATTTTGATAACCTATTTCTTAAATAATCTTTTATATTGAAATACATATTAATTTAAAATGCATCTAATTTATGTGGTGCAGTGAAGTTTAGTCATAGGATAGAGCATATTTCTGTTCATGTAAGTCATAATATTTCATTAGTAATTTTATAAAATTAGAAGACCTACTTCTAATTAATAATAAGATTCGATTAAAGATGTGTTTATACAAATGAATAAGAAATGCAAGAGAGTTTTAAATGTACATTTGTCAAAATGAACAAATTGATACAAAAATAATGTTATTATTTTTAATTAGCTTATTTATTTAAAAATTATTTTTTAGAAAATTTCAAACCAGACTTCTCAGTAAATTTTGAAGAATTAATGTAGCCATGGCAGTTTGGCGCAATGGAGAACGTCAGGGTTGTGCTGCAACGGTTCCACCCCAAAAGATCGATTCCCAAAAATTCGAAATTATTTTCCCTATTACATCGATTTCCAAAAAGTCGATTTTTTATCAGAAAATAGTCCCAAAAAGTCGAAAGCATCTCCTATAAATATTTTGTTTACAAATACTATTTATAATAAGTTTATAAGAAATTTAATTTAATAGTATTTTTTAAACAAAGTTTATAGATGCTTGGTCATATAGTGGTTATTATCTCCGACTATGGAACGGAACATTTATTTAATCCTGTGAATTATTTAATTCTATATTTTTGATCGAATCCAATCCAATATTATATTTCAGGTAAATCTATATAATTGTAATTATTAGTACAATTGATTTAGTTTAATAATTCATTTATATATAAATAGTATATTTAAAGATTAAATTAATTGGTATTATAGAAGTTATTTTTTCAGAACTATTTAAAAAAATTCGGATTTTTGTGACAAAATTTATTGTATTTGTATTTTTCGACTTTTTGGGAATCGATCTTTTGGAGTGACACGACTGCAACATACTGGTTCTGTTTGACCTTTGTTTAGACTTGCACGTAAACTTTCTCTTTGAGTTTGTTAAGCCTTTTTTGGAGCCATTGATAACCGATGACCTAAACCAGACACGTCCACGAGAGCCGCTCTGAGAGCCACAACTTTCAATGCTTTGATAAAACCAGTTTTCTACGCAACCACTGTTACATTTAATCAAAGAGGTGATTATTATTGAGTAGTGTTTACAAAATAGCACATTTTTGGAGGGAAACTATTTTATTGTTATCAGTTACGACTTATATGAACTATACAACGAGAGGAATTAATAACCGATAGATGTCGCAGTCTACTTGCACGTGTCTGACCTAAACTAAGAGTCGTTAATTGATAGTATATAAACAGTTATCGACAAGACTTTCGTATAGATTCAAATTGATGTGTCCTTTTAAAACTGCAACACTATTCTCGTGATAATACCATTGAGTTAAGGTGTTGTCTACTAACTTGTTTGAAATTCCCGATTGTGAATGGATAAAATACTCCTTATTGTTTAAAAAAAAGATTTAGCAAGATATGTATACCCCCTCCCCTGACATTTTGAGAAAATTTTCTCAAAATACTCCCTCTATTCCCCCTGACTCGGCCGTCCTTGGGTTAGACAGTTGAGTCAATTAAAAACATATCAGACCAACAAATAAGTTATTAATTCGTTTACTATTAAGCAGATCTAAAAATTAATTAAAATCTAAAATTCTGAAACTAATTGGTTAACAAACAAATTATTTAATCCTTCAAAACATTTAAATTAGTTATTCCTTCTTTTTTATATTACAGCTTGATATTAATTATTTGTCGTTAAGCATAAAAATTCATTATTAAATATTATTCATAGTATTGAAAAATAATTTGATTAATGCATCATTTGTTTAATAAAAGTTTCAAAATTAGGTAATTTCCGAACAATTATTGCATAAAAAGTTTAAAATATCATTTAACTAAAAATAATTATAATTAAGAAATATTGTTCTAAGCTTAAAATTAATTTGAACGAAGTATTTGAATAGAGCTTAATTTGAAATGGTGAAAAGTTATTAGGTATATAGTAGGGATAGCGAAAGACCGCAAAGTCAGGAGGTATTATAGGATGGGGTGTTTCGTAATCGTTAAATTCGCACAGAATTTAAGTTAAAATGACGTAATTTAACAGAATTAGCAATTTGACAAAATTATGTTATTTTTCTAACTAGTAAGAATTGTTGGACTAGCTGGGCTCGAACCAGCCACCTTTCACCACAGTAAGGCGAGAACCCTACCTACTATTAAGTAACCTCCACTCTCTATTAATAAAATAATTTATTTGACTATGTTTTTGCAATATAATTGACTCAATGTTTAGCTGTATATGCCTTCTATGCTGAAGCACGTAGTAATCTTCTTAATCTTGCAAGAAAAGTTTCTTTTAAATGTCATGGTTTTGAAATAATTTTTCACAAATAAAAGTTTTATCCTTGCTTACTAACAAATAGGGTTTGTCTCAGTAATTGTAGTAAATTTTATAAATACATTTACTGTAATCTAGTTATCAAAGATTTCATGATTTTTAAATGTTAATTTCGTAAAAGTAATACAATACTCTTTAATTAAAATAACCTGTTTATAAATTTCAGTCTTCATTATAATCACTTAATGTTTAATATTATGATTAGTTTTATTACTTTTATTATTGGTTTTATAAATATTTAAAATTACCAGAAGTATAATTATAAATACAGAAATTTAATTAAAAATTATAATAATTGTATATTTTCGATTGATAGTAAACCAAGATGCTGAACGTCAAGTGTCAAGTAAATGTATTTTTCGACGAGTTCTTAAAAAGGGTCAAAAGAGGGACAATGATTCATCATTTTGGCGATTTTCGTCTTACGATTCAGGGTATTGAGAAACAACAAAATTTTCACAAAATTTTACAAAATTTCTTCAAATTTTCAAGAGAATTCAATAGAATTTAGCTATTTTTCGCAAAATTTATCTCGAATTTATTCATTTTCATATAATTTAGCTATTTATTACAGAATATTCTGTACATGGATCTTGCAAAGATATTTTTCCAAATTTTTTAGGAGGTATCCAAAACAGCCTTTGGCATAATTTTTAATATTTAAATGCAATAAAAATTATAATTAGTATACTTATTAATGATTTCTAAATGCTGAATTCTTATCTAGTAAAATGGCAAAACACAAAATTATGACAAATCAGCGGAACGACATTTGAAGCCTACGATGTGTTTGTGATTTAATTGAAATTAATTTAATATTTTATCAATATTTATTTTCAATCAAAAATCCTAAAGAAAAAGTAAAAATTGGATTTTAAAATGTCTGTCATTTTTCTGCAAAATATTTTTTGAAGTTTAACATTATGATTTTCAAGCATGGGCAATTAGCCAAAATATCCCCTGACTTGAAGTTTTTTCAAAATACCTCCTGACTTTTGAGAAAGAATGCATTTTTGTATTTTTACCTTACTTTCCTTTGAATTTTTAATATTTTGCTATTTTAAATGTAATAATTTTACTTAAAATATTTATATACAGTTTATTAATTTTCAATAAAAAATTCTAAAACTGTTATAAATATTTTGAGTAAGCTTATATTCATTTATATACTCCACAAAATTTATATAATAAATTAATAAACTGTAAATTTTTAATTGGATAAAAATTTAATACTATCAAGAATTTTAGGTAGTAATACATAATATTTTGAACCCCTCCTAAAGGTAGTTAGAATTTTTAGCACACCCTAGAATTTTGTATAACATATTCTTTTGTGCCAATTTAAGTATTAGAATTGAAAAAACCCCCATTTTTTAATCCCAAGGTCCACAGCCCTCCATTGTTAGTATTATGTAAATTAGTTTCTGAGTTTAGTTATGTAAATTTTCATTTTACTAGCATTCCTTCGCTTCATTTTAGGTATCTGCTTAAAAATCAAAAATATTCAGAACTCGTCTCATATTTTTTTCTAATAAATTTTGTATTAGTTTTTTGACACAAGTTTAAGCCTAGTCCTAAAAGCGAGCGGCCTATTCTCTGGTTTGCATTTAAAGCAGTGATGTGATCTAGAGGGTTTAGTCTGATAAGAGATTGAAACTTAATCATATCTACTAATACAAACTCTTTTACTAAAAATGTGAAACAAAATCTGTGTCTTTTGATTTTTGTGACAAAAAATTATAACAGATTTTGAAATAAATAATTATTAAGAATATTCTTAAAGAAGAGGTGACAAATGAACTCAAAGTCAAGGGATATAGGGCACTGATAAGAGTTTCAAAGTTACAGGGGGATTAAGGAAGGGTATTCTGCAAAATTAATCAAAATTCTTAGAAACATGAAAGAATTTTTTCAAAAATATTTTATAATTTTATAACATTTACAATTAAGATTCTTGGGTAAAGAGAAATCTGTTTGAAATTTCACTGACATCTCAACCGATAATTGTTTTGAGGCTTTATAGAGAAAATTCTGAACTATAATGAT